>CAUYON010147635.1:0-17238 GCA_963573935.1 Arctocebus calabarensis | reverse complement strand
ACTCCAGTAAGATTAGCCCACATAACAAAATCCCAAAACCAGAGATGCTGGCATGGATGTAGAGAAAGGGGAACTCTTCTACACTGCTGGTGGGAATGCAAACTAGTATTTTCCTTTTGGAAGGATGTTTGGAGAATATTCAGAGATCTAAAAATTAACTAAACTTAAGAAGGTGGTCAATATAGGGAGGCGGTCAGCTGCGAAGGTTTTTACTGCATAGAACATTTTTTTAATTAAATCTCATACTGATCACCAGCTATTAATTGTCTAGGAGGTATTTTTTGATAGAGGACAAGAGAACTCACAGTCTTTTCTATCCTTCATAGTTCGAAGATCATTGAATTAGAAAGATGGCATCTCAGATAACTTTTATCTATGAAATCTTTTGGGCAATGTACTAACAATATTGCATTTTAGGCAGATGTAGAAAGGGACTAGGAAGAGAAAACCAATACATGGTTTGGGTATGTATGAATACAATATTGCCAATGCTTTATTTTGTTGAGTGAGTCCAACTTAAAATTGGTCATATAAAAAAATTGATTTATAGTACAGTCTTGGGTCTGGTAGTGTGATTCCTCCTGATCTGTTTTTATTTCTCAGTAATGTCTTGGCTATTCGAGTTTTTTTCTGATTACATAAAAAACGAAGTATTACTTTTTTAAATTATGTATTCAATGCCTCATTACCATTCTTTGGTTCACCCAGTACCAAACATTTAGAAGTGCTCAATAATTTTTTGAATGAATAATAGTAAAAGGTCCTGTGAAGAGTAAGGAGCTGCAGAAACTGTGAAGGGTGCCTGGATCAGTAGGCAAATGGAGCTACCAGTAGAGAGCAAAGGTTGATTTATTCACCTACACTATTAGCTCCCAGGTGATGACCTCAGTTAATTCAAGCTTTCTCCTGAAGCAGGAACTTTTCCATGTCAACTTATTACAATGGAATTGAAATTTCCTGGCACGAAATTAACTTTCACTTCTGCTGAGTCACACATTTGAAACATTGAAGGGCTGGAGAGAAGGAGCAAGAATTGTAGTACTCAATAAATACTAATAACAAAAGATGAATACAGGTTACCCTGAGCATCTCTTGTAATTGCAGAAATCAAACATGACTTGAATATTACAACTGTAATACAATTTTTTTTCCTTTCGTAAAATGTGTCTACATTTTTTGGCACCATTTGTGTGTGTGTTTTAACTTTTATTAGTTAGATGAAGCAATTCCTACTTTATACAGTTTTTTTTCTGTATTCATCAGTACGATTTAGCTTTCATAATCTTTTGCCCATTTTACAAAGATAAAGGCAAAAGGAGATAGAACTCAAAAAATATATAACTCAATGAAATGTATTTAAATGTGTTTGTTAGTGACTTTGTTCTTTCATAGAATCATTAATGATTTAATGGACATCGACAAATACTTTTCAATTTTAGTTTACTTTGTAGGGAAGATTATTTATTATATTGGTGTTATGGAATTTGGGAATTCCCAAACAATCAGTACATATCCTTGATAAATGTCAACCATCTACTGAACAATTTCACAATTCAAGTGCATCAAGATACACTGAAATTACCTTCAAGTAATCCTCATTAGAAAAGCATATGAGTACATATAAGAGAGGGGTATTTCTTCATAAATGAATCCCAGGTTAAACAACAATTTTTTGCTTTGTTTCAAAACATGGATTTGCTAGTTGCTTTTACAAATTCTGTGCTTCATACTAAGTTTTCATAGCAATTTAGGAAATGTTTATGTTGGAAAAATATTCAACAGGGAAAGAAAAGTTTTGAGGACAACAAAAAAAAAATGCATCTAGCAATGTGCCCTGCAGCCTACAGTGTAATTGCTTTAAAAACCAGGGAATGGAAAACAGTTAAAAGTGTTATGCCACTATACATCTTACAGGGATTAAAAGTTATCATTTTTCTGAGTTGTGCAGGGCAGTTTGTTTCAGCATGGCACTCAGCCACATGGTGATATATTTGCCTGCAGAGATCACACAGAGGTAGTATAATATTCAGTCCTGCTTTGGATTTTCCCTAAAGGCAGACACAATCACTACAATAATAGTGATAAATTGTTGGCATTCAGTTGAACAGCAAGAGACTCCCCCCAATTTTGCAACAGTTAGAAGTAGATTTCCAGTGCTCATTTTTTTTTTGTTCTTTCTTTCTTTATTTTTTCTTTTAGTTTTTCAATTACGACTTTCAAAGAAAATAGTGGTCCCAAGATTTAACTTTGTAAATGCCAAAATATATTTTGTTCCATGACCTTTAAAAGTTTTTGCCAAAATGTTCTGCCTTTTAAATCATACTTCGGTTAAAGCAAAATATTTGTTCTTATTTTATTAGAAATTGGACCTCAAATTATACATGCTATTTCTTAGTGAGATCAAGACGTTTGATTACTTCAGTTCATTTCAGACCACCAAAAATATTGAGTGCCTCTACTTGCCAGATAATGGACTAAGTTTTGGAAAAACTAAACAAATATGATGTATTCCTAGCCATAATGACATTTCAATTTTAGACAATCTTGCTGTGAGTTCAACATGATCACATGGGTCCCTTCATCTTCCAATAGCAAAATTATGAATAATTCAGACTTTATCAATGCTTTTCTACCCTCTAAAGGTCTCATATCTGCAGCAGAGAGATTGTCAAAATCTTGACACCCAAGGACAATTTCTGCATCTGAATATGGAGCAAAGTAGAAAAGGGTACAAGAACGACCAGTGTACATTTTCAAGTGAGAATATCATGGATGTCAACATCCAGTTTTATAATGCTAAACATTCATTTCAAAAACCCTGAAGAATCATAAAAATGAATATATCTAGAATAACAATCATGGCTGACAAATAGATCTTGTTTGAATCTATTTACTTCTTTCGGTTACATGATCCTATGAAATAATTTTATGTCTACAAGCCTTATTTTTATTGTTTTTAATAAGTACAAAGTGCATATTAGTATGAAAGAAAGGACTCCCCTAAACAGAGAAGAAATCCTCTCCCTATATGATCAAAGGAAATTGGGAAAGCCAGTGAGGTCAGATGTCGTTTCCCACGTAACGGCCACTATTAGGCTTTATGACAATTGGGCAGTATGAATTTTATCCAGAAAGTGCAAAAAGGCCAGAAGAATCAGGAAAAACAATTAAAGAAAAGTTTCTGTTTCTTTCTCTTACTACTTCTTTAGTTAGCATTTTTAGCCTATATTGGGGCTCCAATTCTCATTTTTAGGATGTGATCTATAATCACTCTTTCAAATAATCTTTGGAAATACTCATCTAAATTTTCAGCAATTTAAACTCCTTAGGTTCAATAAAACAAATTCATTATCTCTTCTTTCTTTTTAGAAACTAATCATTTCCCAAAGATTCAAATTCAAAATTCCACAATCTTCTCCCTTTTCTCAGATTAATTTATTTATTCTTTCAAAAATATTCATTGAGTGCCTATTGGAAATCAATAGGGCACTGGATTTACTCAGTGTATTGGGTCCCTTACTGAATTAGGGAGCATTGAAAGGTGCCCAGGTTTTGGTGACATAAATCACAGAATACATGTAAACAGGAAAAATATGTAAGATATTTTCTTAGAGATAGCATTTTAAATCAGGGATATAAGTAAATTTTTTTAAAGGTAGGATACAGTGGGAAATATGTTCTAGTATTATCCATAAACTCCCACACTTCATAGAAAAAAATGAATCTGAAAAGTATATGGAAGAGGAATCGGAAGAAACATGAAAACTATTGTGTCTCAGAGGTTGAGCTAAGAGAATATTTTAAGAAGGCAATAAATAAAACTTCTGATTGTTGCTGAGAGATGCAATAAGGGGAAAATGGAAAAAATGATCACTGGATTTCAATTCATTGACATGATCACTAACCTTAGAGTTATTTTGGAGAAGTGATGGAAATGCAAAACTGGACTATTGGGCAGATTCTGCTGTGTGTCCCCCAATATCCATTCTCCTTTTCTTTTACAGAGTAAAAGAACTCGAAATTTGTGGCCATGCACCTACAAAATGATGCCAACATTTTCCGATTACCATGAGAGCTAAATGGGATCGTTTTGCTACTTCACAGATAAGGAAATAGAAATTCCTGGAAATGCTTTCCCCTTTTCCTTTTCCCTTGCCCAGTGACTGGATATGGACACCATAGTAAGACATATTTGTCCAAGCAGCTAAGGACACAACTTTCTGAATATGAGTAACAAGAGTGAAGGGACTTGGGTATTGGCATGTTATTAGAAGGTGCTACACACCAGCTTTGAGTTTTATAAGAGGAAATTCATTCACTTTTGTTCAAGCCTTTGTTAATTGTGGATCTCTGTTGTAGCAGCTGCACTTATGTCCTTACCAGTAAAGAAAGAACAATAGAGTGAGAAAAAGTTGAAAACATGGAGACAGCCTTTTGAAAAACTAGCCACAGTATTGGCTAAGAAGGGGCATAACAAGCTACCAAAGTAGCTGGAAGGACGGGGGAAATGACTACGTTAGAAGGAAAAGGCATGAGTTTCCAGTGGTAATGATTTGAGTATGTAAAAAACAATGGGAAGAATTCCGGTGACAGGCAGAGGATGAATAAAAAGAGAAAGGGACTTCAATAGTGTAAGATTATTGAATAACGGAGTACATTGGATTTACAGAGCATTCTTTTGTAACAAATTTTTTGTCTCTTGTAATAGAAAAAAAAGAGAACAGGGTATTTACAGATATAGATAATTTTATATGATTTTTTTTGAAAGTTTTTGAGCTATTTATTGCATATCTTGTCTAAAGCGAGGCTTTATGAGTTTGTGAGTAGAAAAAAGACCTGAGATTTAAGACTAGAATTTTTTTTTTGGATTTGAATTTAATATAAGGGTACATGCAATTAGGTTACATTGTTTGGGTTTGTTATGTATAGTCCAAATTGTAGTTGCGTCCTTCACCCGGGTCATGTGGTCTATATCGCTATATTGTGCTCGTTAGGTGATAGTTCAGCAAACCCTCTCCCTTCTACCACCTCTTCCCTCTTTCCTTTTCCCTCCTCTCCTTCTTGAGTGTAGAATTTTTGAGTGTTTGTATACACATATGTCCACATATGCCAATTATTTTGGGAAAAAGAGTAAAATGGCCAATTTGGTTTAAATTATTAATCATGAATTTTTAATTGAACTTATTTGACTTTATCCAGCAGCACTTGAATGCTGAAGTGTAGGCCCAGGAAATTGGGCAGCTGGATTATTCAGAGATGAATGTTTGCCATATTAGTATGATGAAAAGACAGCAGGGAAAGGGGGTTTATAATATCAGTATGGGTGGTGCTCAGGTGTTACACTGTACACTGTGTTCAGGCTCAGATATGATGATGCTTTCGTCCTAGGAGGTGGCACTGCAAAGCCTGCATGCTCCTGGGATGGTTAAAATGCAAATATCTAAGATGTTGATCACACAGCCAACAGACACATGAAAAATACTTATCATTCTTAATCATCAGAGAAATGCAAATCAAAATCACTTTGAGATATTATCTAACTCCAGTAAGATTAGCCACATCACAAAATCCCATAACCATAGATGTTGGTGTGGATGTGGAGAAAAGAGAACACTTCTGCACTGCTGGCGGGAATACAAGCTAGTACGTTCCTTTTGGAAAGATGCTTGGAGATAACTTAGGGATCTAAAAGAGACTTGCCATTTGATTCTGCAATTCCTCTACTAGGTATATATCCAGAAGACCCCAAATCACTTTAAAAACAAAGATATTTGCACCAGAATGTTTATTGAAGCCCAATTCATAATTGCTAAGTCATGAAAGAAGCCCAAGTGCCCATCAACTCATGAATGGATTAATAAATTGTGGTATATGTACACCATGGAATACTTTTCAGCCTTAAAGAAAGATGGAGACTTTACCTCTTTCATATTTCATTTTCTTTTTATGGAACTGGAACATATTCTTCTTAGCAAGGTATCTCAAGAATGGAAGAAAAAGTATCAAATGTACTCAGCTCTACTATGAAACTAATTTATAAGCACCCACACTTCCATATGAAAGCTATAACCCAACTCCAGCCCAAGAAGAAGGAAAAAGGGGGGAAAAGGGAGAAGGATGAGTGGAGGGAGGGTAATTGGTGGAACCACACCTATGTTGTATTTTACAAGGGTACATGTTAAATCTACTAAGGGTAGAATATAAATGTCTTAATATAATAACTAAGAAAATGAGGTGAAAGCTATGTTAACCAGTTTGATGAAAGTATTTCAAATTGTATATAAAACCAGCACATTGTACCCCATAATTGCATTAATGTACACAGCTATGATTTAATAAAAAAGTATAATCAGTCCATAAATATACTTTGTAAATTTGCCTTTACTTTATAGAAGCTATAATAAATTAAATAACATTAAAAAATAATAAGATGGGAGTTTAATAAAAAAAAGAATCTGAAACCTCCCTTCTTTTGACATCTCCCTTTTCTCTACATAGGATTAATGGCACTATTGCATGTTTTGCTATTTTAATAATTTGAGAAAATTATCTATGATATTAGTGATAACTCAATGACTATTTTTTAAAATGAATTCTTTCTGGACTTCAATGTTTTGGGTATTCTATACCTAGACTGAATGCTAAGTACCACAAAACAACTGTAATGGAAACAGAGGCAGATCTAAATAGGCAACAAAGGCTTTCCACATTAGCATTTCTCTAGGGGAAGGACACACACGTGTTCCTGATCTATTTAGATATTTCACCCATCTGTATCTAGTATAAGCTGATAAAATTGTGTTTGTTGATTGTATTTTCTATGCTTCACTCCATGTAATCATATTCAGATAGTTAAAATTCACCATTGTTTTTCCTACCTCATAATTAAAGTCAGGATTCCACTTGATCATAAGCAGTTAGAGGTTAGCCTGCAGATCTCTGTCAACCTGTATTTAAGTATTGGCTCCAGTCTTTCCTTTGAGAATAATTTACCTGCTAGCATTTCTATCAGTTGTGTCATTTCTTTTGCAATGAGTCTCTGGTGTAACTTGGCAGCATATGTTTCTTTATGTTTTCCCATAACTGACACGAAAAAAATCATATCTTGATGCAGCTCTTAATTGCCATTCAATCTATCTTTTAAAAAATTCTATGCTTAGATGTTTTCACCCAAAGGAAATAAATTTTCTTCTAGCTACCTGAAGTTTTTGACTTGCTTTTTAAGATTCCAAGAGATAGAGCATTTGTATAAAATAAAACTTCAGCATAGAGGTTTATCAGGCAACATTTCATAGTCTAAAAAAGTCTACATAGACTTCTACAAATATCCATTGGTGTAGGCACTTGGCAAAATAATAAAACTAATTAACAAATCTCAGCGAGCATCAGGAGCCCTGTGAGCTATCACAAAGTCAGGCTTTAGGATGACTCACTTTCCCCCCTCACATTAGCATTTATTATCTCAATAGATTTAGGGGTTATAAGCATTTTTTGTTATCAATAAATTGATAACTTGTATAATGACGAAGTCAGGGATTTTAGTGTACCCAACACCAGAATAGTGTATGTTGTACCCAATAGGTAACTTTTTATCCCTTATGCTCCTCTCACCCTCCCCTATTCTTAATTTCCAGTGTCCACAAAATCACCTTTTGATCATATATATATATATATAATTTAGCTCCCATTTATAAGTTAGAGAATGTGACATTTATTTTTCCATTCATGAGATGTTTCACTTAAGATTAATGGTCTATAGTTCCATGCAAGTTGATGCAAATGACATTATTTCATTCCTTTTTGTGACAGAGTAGTAGTCCATGGTATGTATATACAACTTTTTCTTTGTCCACTCATCTGTTGATGGACACTTACATTGCTTCCACATCTTTGCAATCGTGAATTTTGCTGTGTTAAACATTTGGGTGCAGGCATATTTTTGATTTAACAGTTTATTTTCTGTTGGCAGATACAGCGGAGGGATTGCTGGACTGAATGGTAGGTCTATGTTGACTTCTTTGGGGAATGTCCATACTGTTGTCCACAGAGGTTGTAATAACTTGCATTCTCACCAAGAGCGTTTAAGTGTCCCCTTTTCAATACATCTGCATCAACATCTATTGTTTTTTGATTTTTGTGCAATTATCATTCTGAGTACTATGCAGCCATAAACAAAAAAGTCAATGAACTAATATCTTTTGTAATAACCTGGATGGAACTGGAGAACAAGAAGGAAAATTCAAATACCACATGTGCTCACTATTAAATAGAAACTAATTGATCAATACCCATGTGCACATTTGGTAAAGTTCAATGGAAAGCAAGCAGGTAGGTGGGAGAGGGTGGGAACAGGCAAATTCACACCTAATAAGTACCATGTACACTACCTGAATGAGGGGTATACTTATAACTTTGACTCAAACTGCATAAAAGCAATTCACGCAACCAAAACATTTGTACCACATACTGTTCTTAATGAAATTTAGAAAAAGAAATTAAGTACCAGTATGAACTAAAACATAGGTGAACCTTAAAAATATGCTAAATGAAAGAATCCAAGCATAAAAGTTGACATGTTTTAAGGTGTCATTTATATAAACTGTACAGAGATAGAAGGTAAATGAAAGTATTCCTAGGGTAGGAGGATTGGGAGGTAATTAGAAGTGATTGCTAATGAGTACATGGTTCTTTTCAGAGTGATGAAAATGTTCTAAAATTGACATTAGTGATGTTTGTACAACTTTGGATATACTAAAAACCATGGAGTTGTAAACTTCAAATGGGTGAATTGTGTGGTACATGAATTGAGTCAAGAAATCTTTTCTCTATATGAAAAATACTAGTCATTCTGATAGGATAGTATCTTATTGTGGTTTTAATTTGTGTTTCCCTGACTATTAGTGATGCTGAACATTTTTGGATGTTTCTTGGCCATTTGCACATCTTCTTTTGAAAAACTTCTGTTTGCGTGTTTTGCCCACTTTTTGATGGGGTCATTTGTCATTTTCTTGTTGATTTGTGTTCCTTTTAGATCCTGGACATTAATCCTTAGTCCTTTGTGGGATGTGTAGTTTGTGAAGATTTTCTTTCATTCTCTGGGTAGTTTATTTACTGTCTTATTCTCTTTGCTGTGTAGAAACTTTTTAGTTTAAAAAGTCCTATTTATTTATTTTTGTTGTTGCTATAATTGCTTTGGGGGTCTTCGTCATAAATTCTTCACCTAGACCAATGTCCAGAAGAGTTTTTCCTAAATTTACTTCTAGAATTTTTGTGGTTTCAGGTCTTACATTTAAGTCTTTAATCAATCTTGAGTTAATTTTTGTTTATGATAAGAGATAGGGATTTAATTTCATTCTCCTACGTGGCCGTGTCCAATTTTCCCAGCAGTTTTCATTAAATAGCATTACTTTCCTCCATGTATGTTTTGGTCTGCTTTATTAAAAAATAGTCATAGCTATTTGGGTTTATTGCTCAGTGATTTATTCTCCTTCGATTGATCTGTGTCCCCTTTATGTCAGCATCATGCTATGTTGATTACTACAGCCTTGTGTAGTATAATTTGACGTCATGTAATATGATGCCTCCAGATTTGTTCTTTTTGCTTAGGATTACTTTAATTAATCTAGCTCTTTTTTGGTTCTATATGAATTTTAAAATTGTTTTTTCAATTGTTTGTAAAAACTGATGTTGGTATTTTGATGGAAATTGCATGGGATCTGTAAATCACTTTGGGCAATATGGGCCTTTTAACAACATTGCTTCTTCTAATCCGTGAACATAGAATGTCTTTCCATTTGTTTGTGTCAGCTATGATTTCATTCATTAGTGTTTTCCACTTCTCCTTATACAGATCACTTACCTCCTTGGATAGTATATTCACTAGTATTTTATTTTCTTTGCAGCTATTGTAAATTATATTGAACCTTTGATTTGACTCTCAGCTTGATTGTTACAAGTATGTATGCTACTTACTGATCTGTGTACATTTTGTAACATGAGACTTTGCTGAATTTATTTATCAATTCTAGGAATATTTTTGAGGATTCTTTAGGAACTTTTAGATACAAAATCATATGGTTAGCTAACAGAGATAGTTTGACTCCTCTTTTCTGATTTGGATGCCCTTTATTAATATTTCTTTCTCTTACCTGATTTCTCTGGCTAGAACTTCCAGTACTGTGTTGAAGAAGTGTTGACAGTCACTCTTGTCTCGTTGCAGTTCTTAGGATGTAATATCAGATATTCCCCATTCTGTATGATGTTGGCTTTAGATTTGTCATGCTCAGCTTTTATCATTTTCAGGCATATTTGTTCTATGCCTAGTTTGTTGATGATTTTTATTATAAAGCAGTATTGAACTTTATTGATGCTTTTTCTGCATTTATTGAGATGATCTTTCTTTTTGCCTTTAATTCTTTAAATGTGATGAATCACATTTATTCATTTGTGTATGTTGAACCACACTTACATCCCTAGATGAATCATCTTTCTTATTTTATATTGGGTTCAGTTTGCTAGTATTTTTATTAAGGATTTTAGCATCTATATCTATAAGGGATTTTGGTTTGTATTGTTCTTTCCTTGCTATGTCCTTTCCTGGCTTTGATGCTAAATTGATACTGGCTTTGTAGATTGAGTTGAGGAGCATTCTCTCCTTCTTGATACTACAAAACAGTTCTAATAGAATAGGTTCCAGTTCTTTGTAGGTCTGGCTCAATTCAGCTGATAATCCATTTGTGCTGGAGCTTTTCTGAGGAAGAAAATATTTTTGTTATTGTCTCCGACTCACTATTTATTTATTAGTCTGTTCAGAATTTCTATTTCCTCCTGAATGAAGATTGGGGGGTTGTATGTTTCCATAAATTCATCTATTTTCTCCACATCTTTTGGTTTGTGCATATAGAAGTTTTCATTGTAGTCTCAGATGACATTTTGTATTTCTGCGGTGTCAATTATAATGTTTCCTTTTTCATTTCTGATTGAACTTCAATTTCTGTTAATCTACTGTTCGTCCAGAGATTTTATTTATCTTTTATAAGATCCAGTTTGTCATTTACTTAATTATTCGTATTTTTGTTTGTTTCTGTTTCACTTAGTTCTGCTATAATCTTTGTTGCCTTTTTTCTCTTTCTAGCTTCAGGGTTTTTTGTTTGTTTGTTTTTCTTTTTCTAGTTCCTTGAGGTGTAACACTGAGTTTTTAATTTGTAGTCTTTCTGTATTTTGATGTAACATTTAGTTCTGTGAATTTCCATCTTTGCACTCCTTTTCCTGTACTCTAGGGATTTTTCTAGTGTCACTTTTGTCATTCAATTAGAAATATTTTTGATTTCCATTTTAATTTTATCATTGACCGTAGGATCATTCACCAGCAGATGGTTTAATTGCCATGCATTTATATAGTTTGAAATTTCCTCTTGGAATTGATTTCTAGTTTTATTCCACTGTAGTCTGAGAAAGCAATATGGTATGATTTTGACCTTTAAAATTTTCCTGAAACCTATTTAGTTGCCTGCCATATAATCTGTCTTGGAAATTATCCCTTGTGCTGATAAGAATGCATATTATGGAGGGTTTTTTTGGTAGAACATTCTGTAACTGTCTCTTTGGTTCACTTTGTTGTTGTTGTTCTTGTTGCAGTTTGGCTGGGGCTGGGTTCAAACCTGTCACCCTCGGTATATGGGGCTGGCGCCCTACTCAGTGAGCCACAGGCACCACACTCACTTGTCCTTGAGTTCCCTTTAAACCCAGCGTTTTTCATTTTGTTGATTTTCTACCTCGATTATTTGTCTAGGTGTGTCAGTAGATTGTTGAAGTCCCAGGATATTATGATGTCCCTGTTTACTTCTTTCCTTAATTTTAGTAGTGGTATTTTGTTTTATGAATTAAGCTACTGTGTTAGGTGCATATATACGATGTAGAATTTTTATATGTTTCTGTTCAATCCATGTATCATTATATAATGACCATCTTTGTCATTTTGTCCTGTTTTGATTTAAAGTCTATTTTATCTGGTAAAAGAATAATTATTCCTGCTTGCCTTTGGTTTCCATCTGCAAGGAATATTCTTTATCTGAGTCTAGGAATATCTTTATGTGTTAAATGGGTTTCTTGTAGGAAACATATACAGGGTGGACATAAAGTTCATGTGCAATTTACTGTGTTAAACTATTGTAAATTTCCTATGCAATTTACTATGTGAAAATATTGTAAATCGCACATGATCTTTACGCCCACTCTGTATTTGGATCATATCTTTTTATTCATTCCACCAGTCTATAGCTTTTAAGTGAGACATTTATACCACTTGTAATCAGTGTTAATATTGAAAGCCAGTAACATAGTTGTTTATTATCATTTTCAAGTATTATATATTGCACATAATCATATATGCTACACTTTTATGACTAGCATTGTGATGTGTTTATTTACACCAGTATCATAATTTACACCAGTATACATAATTCATTGCATTATGACATTACAAGAGTATGACATCACTGGGTGATAGGAATATTTTTAGGTTCATTATAATCTTATGGAAGCACCAGCATATATGAGACATATCCCTAACTGAAATGTTATGTGGTACATGACCATATGTGATTGGTGCACTTTTGTTACTTATGTAATAATTTGTATAATCGAGTGCTAGAAGAAAAGTTTACATTTTATGTAATTATAGCTAACATATTATAACTGGGATTTGAATTTTATTCTTAGAGGACTGGTGTTACTTAACTACATAGTGTCAACTGAAATATGCATATTGAATCATGCAAAGTGAGAAACATCTATATTTTAAATATTATGTCTCATTTCTAAAATTAAGTAGGTTTACTAATTGTTGAAGTTTATTTTTCCAATAATCTCTGTGAAACAAATTTCATTTGATTTTGTTTTCAAGATGAGGTACCTACAATAACAAACAGTTTGCTAAGCAATGAAATAACTGTTAGTTTCTAGAGTTGAGGGCAGTAATCATAACTCATTTACAATTCTCACTGGAACATAATTGTGCTTGTATGGTAGATGGTTTGAATGAATGGATTAATGAAAAGAAAGTTTCCTTCAAATATATATAAAATATTCAATGAAATGTCTTATTTAATGATGTTAAGAATATAATCTTTCATTTCACGTTAAATTATAGGCACGTAAAACCTATAATCACATTCATACTGTGAAATTTTCAAGATTTGATGGCATCATAATAGACATAGTAAAGCTAATTCTTTTCTCTTTGAATTTTCCATGTAGGAAACGGAAGGCATGTTCATATGTCATTTTTGACAAGTAAATAAATATAGGCTGAACAACTTTCCTTCCCAAATTGTTTCTTTCTTAGGAGTTTTTTTAAGAAATGAATGCTCCCCAGATCTGAGAAAAGACATTTGTTTCTATGACCCTATTTTCACTTCTTGCAAGCTTACTAAAGCTTTTTCATTTTTCTTCACTAATCAACTGTGTAAGTAAATAGCAGTCTGGATATATTTGTCCTAATACTACAATGGATTGGACTAACTATTAATATATTTTTCTTGCTTCTGTAAACATAAGACATATAAGCTGAGAATTTATTATCCGTATGCATCCCTCTTTGAAAACTGTAGACGACCATATCTAACCAACAAAATCAGACAAATAAAAAAAACTACAAAGCATAAATCTAAGAAACCAAAATACTATGGTACATGTAATCTTTTTAAGGAGGATTGAATTATATTCCATTTTGTGTGAAATAGGTGTGTGGAGATAAAATTTCATGTGGAATAAGAAGCAATATGATTAATTCCACAACCTTTCCACAACATCTTCAATGTTTGTGGAGAATTCACAAGCAGAAATACTTTTAAAGGAAGCCTTACTCCCTCCAAACTGTCTAATACATTAGGACCTGAATAAGTTGATCATTTAAGGAAATGTAACAAGTTGATCAACATATGGAGGTGATCAACATAAGGAACTCGGTCTACTGTAGTGATCTGGATGTGTGGTGCATGGTGCATGGCATTCTATGAAAATTAGCTCGACTTAAGGAAGTGGTCAATGTAGGAAGATGGTCAATTATGGAGGTTCTACTGTATCAGTTTATGTCTTATTCATTGTAACTTCTTTGAAGCATATATGTATGCTGCAAATGTATTTGATACAAATGTTTAAATAATTATAATTATATTCATAATATATTTCAATTCCAATATTCAATATTATTCAAATGAATCAATATCTGTTTAGATTAAAGGATAACACCTTTAAAAATTCTATATTAACCTACTTTCACTTTTTATATTTATCAATCTTAATGTGTTAGAAAACAAAACTAGTGGAAGTGAGTTCAAAGCCGCCTTCTGTTTTTCTGCCATCTAGTTTCTTTCAAATTGGTAAAAGAAAATATTCTTCCACAGGCATTTATTACACTGAAGAAAATTAGAAAACAACTACTAAAACTCTAATAGTGGAATAAATGTTTTTTAATTCTATCACTGATTGATTTTTTTTCTGACTTAAATCCGAATAATTCTCAACAGTACATATGAGGAAACGATTGTTACATTCAGGGATTACTTTAAAGACAAATTCTTATATTAATTCATATTGAATTGGGAATTTACCATCTATTAATGCAATTTTAATATCTCTGAATTCTCTTGTTTGAAGTAAGTTGGGTATAAAATCTATTGAAGTTCAAGTGGTAGAGAGAAGAGAAACAAATGCCCTGTTTGAAATTACAGCTGCTAAAGCAAGGCACCAGGCACCATGTGTCCAATATTCATGATGAGCAGACCATTTATCACTTTTCTGGGACACATTTAAGAATAAAAGGAAACATTACCATAGCTATATTGGAAAACTGAAATAAACTTAGACGATCCTCGGAAACCTGAATGTAACATTATTCTCTGGACAGTGAACTCTGACGGATTATGGGTAGGAATTGTGTATTCAATTCATCCAACTTTGAGGCATGTTACCTTTGAACCTTTTATTCCTGGCATTTTTCCAGGATTCAGTACATTTTTTAAAATAATAAAATAAAGAAAATAGGAGTAGATCAGGGGAGGTAAATAGATTGAAAGGTGATGTTATAAGGAGAGAAGAGAAGGGAAGGGAAAGGAAAGGAAGGGAAAAGGGGAAGTTTAATAGAAGAATTTACGTACCAATGACTCAAAAAATGAGATCAGAATATTTGTATTTAAAGCCAGGGGTGTTGGCTCACATCTATAATCCTAGCACTCCGGGAGGCAGAGGTGGGAGGATTGCCTGAGCTCAGGAGTTTGAGAGCAGCCTAAGCAAGAAAGAGACTTCTAAAAATAGCTAGGCATTATTATAGACACTATAATTCCAGCTGCTCAGGAATCTGAGGCAGGAGGATCATTTGGAGCCCAAGGCTTGGAGGTTGCTGTGAGCTATGATGCTGCTGCACTCTACACAGGATCACAAAGTGAGACTCTGTCTCAAAAATAAATAAATAAATAAATAATAAAATAAAAAATAATTTAAAAATAACATTTAAAAAATATTCCTAGATAATCCCTCTTTTTCCTTATGAAAAAAATAGAGGTATTTTAAATATTTGTGTAATGGGAGGCAAAGGAAAGATGAAACTTAAAACTCCTGTAGTGTGTAATTTGCTAGTACAATGCACCATTGGTCAATCTGTTTGTTGTTGATCTCCATCCTAATTTTTCCCTCATCAAAAATTCTTTATGATTAAACTATTTTTTTCAAAATTGTGTGCATAATTATGTGGTAATGCCTATCATAGGGGTTCCTTGTAAAATGATTTTCCTAAAAATCTACTATAGACCAAAATAGAATTTTTTAATTACTTTGTATGAATTGCTCCTAATATTTTAAAATTCATAGAAGTACTTCTTTATCAGATGAAAGTAAACACACAAAATTTTCTACCACAGAAAAACTAAAAATAGGTATTAAATATAAACTCTTAGAAAATAGACCTGTGAACGAAGATACTTTGTCTATTGAGTTACTTTTTCTCTGCAGTCATAGATATATTTAGCTATCACAACTAAATGTGTTCATTAATATTTCATTGTCAGTTACAGTGACAATTGTTTCACCACAGGCTTTTAAGATTATAGACAGGTATGAAGTCGCATCCTACTCCAAAAAAAGATAAAATAGTTCCCCCATTAAATGAAACCTGTTAAGTGTCATTTCCACAGCTTGCAAACCTCACAATTCTCAATGCATATCTAGCTGTCTTTCTCCATTTCTCAGCAGCCAATCATTAGCCAAGAACTGGAGTGAGACCTCACTAGCATTCACACTAGAGTATTTCACAAAATGTGTTAGAAGAAATTTACTGATGTATAGGTAAGTACGATCAAAGAATTGGCTTGAACTATACTTGTCAACAGAATACATTTTGTGATATGGTCATCATTTTTAATCATTTTTGCTACTTTGTTTACTAATTCACAAAATTTAGTAATTGGAGTAGACTTCTGTCATATATGTAAATTTCTATAATTTCTAAATTTCTACTTCTTCTATAACTTTAATGTAAAAACAAGCCTACAATTTTCTGGCTGTTTTTAGTATTTAAAATGTAAATGTAAAAATTATTTATTTATTGTACAGTCTTTTGTTATCATTAATAAAGTCCATGTTCCTAACATCTGAGGGAAAATAATCTAGTTCTTTAAAAAAGTTACTATCTTTATAATTTGATTATGTCAAATTAAGTTTTTCTAAGTAATTACAAAGACCTGAATAAAATATGTAGGCTAACTGGCCAAATTCATTAATATGTAAGAACACATAAATTAGTAAGATAAAGATTGTAAACTCATTATATAAATAAGTAGAATAATAGCAAAATATAACCAGACAAAAAAACCTGAAAAGATGTTGAGTTTGATTGCAATTAAATAATGCAAAATAAAATAACAATGAGGTACTATTATTCACCCAAATGTAAATATACTCAGATTTGATAAGAATGAGAACAGTCTTTCATATATTATCAATGAAAGTATAAAATCATATACCATTCTTTGAGAAATATTTGGAAAAATACAAAGGAACACAAAATCCTAAATTTATTTTCTCATTAATCAAGCAAGAACATTTTTTTTTTGAGACAGAGCCTCAAGCTGTCACCCTGGATAGAGTGCCGTGGCATTGCAGCTCACAGCAACCTCCAATTCCTGGGCTCAAGCGAGTCTCTTGCCTCCGCCTCCCAAGTAGGTAGGACTACAGGCGCCCGCC
>CAUYON010147630.1:0-50124 GCA_963573935.1 Arctocebus calabarensis | reverse complement strand
CCGGCTTGGTGGCCCAGTCTGGGGCCCCAGACAACACTCAAAACCCCCCACACTCCTGCCCAAGTTCTCCCAAGGCGGCTCAACTGAGTGCCAAGTCCAAAAGAAACCCAAACAGCTCACAGGCAAGGCCTTTCCAGCCTGCAGTCCCACTGTTGCCCACCCACAGCCACCAACAGAATCAGACTGAATGAACATACGCAACCAGTTGCCCAATCTCCGCCACTTTTGTCTTCCTCAGGGTGTCCAGAAGCCTCATGCAGTCTCCCTGTGTCCCCAAAGGGAAGTTTCTGGGCAGATCCCGCCTGCCAGAGATGCCCAGTCCTCTCTCCCCATTCTCACCGTGCCCAGCTGCAAGGAAGCTGTTACTCGGCCCCCATCTTGTTCCACCCCCCCACATCATAAAAATATTAGCATCTTTTATTTTTCTGTGAAATGTGAAGTTATGCCTTTATGATTAAACATATAAGCCTTTAATGTAGTTGGAATGAAGTTTTGTGTTGCTGAGAAACAGGATTCTCTTCTCCCTCGTTTTTTTCATGTGCGTGAGTGAGTGTATCAAGCCCAGGGTCTGTTCCCTGTGTTCTGCTCCACCTGCTTTGTTGTCAGTAAAGCCTCTCCCAGCCTCTGGGCTCCCAGTTTTGTTCTTTTGGTCTGTTTTGTTGGTTCCATATAAACAACACACCTCTGAGAAGGACAGACCTTCTGCCTTTGTCTTTTCTCCAGTAGTGTCTTGACTATTTTTGGCCCTTTTCTTTTCTGAGGACATTTTTAGAATCAGCTTGTCAGCTTCCATGAAAAAATCCTTTGTTGGAATTGTTACTGGAGTTGCTTTCTGTCTGCATTTCATCTTAGGGAGAATTGACATCTGTACTACACTGAGTGGTCCTGACCGTGAGCTGCGGTGTCCATTTGCATAGGCCTTTACCCAGTGTTTCAGTGGAGCTTTGTGGTTTGTCTCTTCTCTCTAGAAAACCTGCATATCTTTTGATGCACTTAACCTTGGTACCTTATTTTAAGTTTTATGTCAGTAATACCTTTTTTAAAATACGTACCTCATCTCCTTTTCATTTATGGACCATGTATTTGTTTTTTTATTATTATTTTTTTTTTTGAGACAGTCTCACTCCCACCCTTGGTAGAGTGCTGTAGTGTCACAGCTCACAGCAACCTCAGACTCTTGGGCTTGGGCGGCGCCTGTGGCTTAGTGAGTAGGGCGCCGGCCCCATATATACTAAGGGCCGTGGGTTCAAACCCAGCCCCGGCCAAATTGCAACAAAAAATAGCCAGGCATTGTGGTGGGCTCTTGTAGTCCCAGCTACTCAGGAGGCTGAGGCAAGAGAATTGCCTAAGCCCAGGAGTTGGAGGTTGCTGTGAGCTGTGTGATGCCACAGCACTGTACTGAGAGTTACAAAGTGAGCCTCTGTTTCTAAAAAAAAAACTAAAACAAACTCTTGGGCTCAAGCGATCCTCTTGCCTCAGTCTCCCGAGTTGCTGGGATTACAGGTGCTCACCACCATGCCTGACTAATTTTTCTGTCTTTTAGTAGAGACTGAGTCTCATTCTTGTTCAGGTTGGTCTTGAACTCTTGAGCTCAAGCAGTCCACCTGCTTTAGCCTCCCAGGGTGCCAGGTTTACAAGCATGATCCACTGCACCCGGCCTCTGGATCATCTTTTAAATCCTCCATTTTTCAGATTGTTAAAACCAAAGATACAATCTTCTCACATGGAACAAGATGTACTTGTTTTAGATATACAGGTCAATGAGTTTCAATGAAAGTCAGTCCCTAGGTGACCGCCATCACTATTGCCATAGGAGAACATTTCATCATAGGAAAATTATACTCCCAAAGGAGTAAATTTTAACATTTTCTCCTATGGAAAATGAGTAAGTTGGCATTTTTGATTATGTGCATCTAAAATCCCCTTCACGTTTGCATTTTATCCCAAGAATTCTGGTTATAAACCCTCCCCTTTGTGGGGACCCCTGTCAGTTGCTCAGTGTCCGGCTCAGTTCTCTGCGTTTTTGTTCATCTCTTTGGGATGGGGACATGGGTGATACATATTTCTGAGCTTGTATAAGTGGGAGTAGCCATCTGTTACTTTCAACGTGAGAGCAGTTTGGTTAGATGCAGAATTCTTGAGCCATCTCTTTTTCTGGCACTAGTAATTTGAGGAAAGTCTGAATCCACTCTCGGTTGCATCCCGTAACGAGAACAGAATGATTTGTTCTGGGTTCTTCTCTGGAAACATGTATTATTAATCATTTAAATCTCTGCTTCTGATCCTCTGAGCATGAGGTTTTTTTTTTCCTCTCTTTATTTGCAGCCCTCTGTTCCTTTTTGGCATTCTCATGAGCGATTCTCAAGTTTATATCGTCAGTGGTTTTAAAGCAATGGAACTCTTAAAAATTCAAGGCATTGCCTGGAGACGCAGTGTATAAAACAGATACGGGGCTCTGTCCTGGGGGTGCCCGGAGTGCCGTATGCTCAATGGCATCCTTCAGGGCTGGCAGGAAGCAGGTGACATGTTCAGATTGGGTACTGGGGAGGCTGTTTACAAAGGAGGCCGGGCTCAGGGGAGCCACAGGGAGTGGGGAGGCCTCCGGGGCTGCCCGGGCTGGGCACAACTGAGATCTGTCATGGCCTCTGGGTCTGGGAGGCAAAGCGAGGGAGTGGCTCTGGAGCTTGGAGTCAGAACTGAATTCCTAAGAAAGGACCACCTGAGAGAATCACCCAAAGATGGATAAATGCTCCCCACCCTCCTCTCCTGCTCCCATCTCCCTGTAGCGCCTGCCGCATCCGAACCCAGCAGAGGGAGGGAAGCCCGGTTCCATCAGATCACCCTCCAGGCTGATCGCCCCTCAGTGTACATGGCGGAGTGCGAGCGACACTTCCACCCAAATGGGGGGCACTAAAATACCGCTGTACACTAAACATTTTAAACAGGATTTTGCTTTTTTTTTTCTTTGCAGTATCCACCCACTATTTCCAGTGCAGTGCAGAATTTTTAATCGGGCTCGTCTTTTTTTCTGTTTGGGGCAGTCTCTCTTTAGCTTGCTGTGTGAGTTTCCTGTGGGTCACTAGCTGTTCTCATATCTTCCTTTGCTGTCACTAAAACCTGCACGTGTTCCATACAGGCAGTGTGTTGTTATTGCTGGACGACTCACAGAAATTTTCCAAGAATTTCTTCTGGTCTCATCAAAATACTTGTTTTAGGGCCAGGCTGCTCCACTAGCGTCTGAGAACGTGTTCCCATTCTCTTATGACAGGAAGGTCTTATGTAAATGGTGTGTGTTTGCGTGTTCACGTCTGTGCACCTTTTTATATGTTCTTAAAGGGAAGGTGTGTTGGCTGGATGTGCAGAGAAGCAGAGGTATGTAAGAGGAGCTTATTATGGGAATTGGCTGAGGAGGTTGTTATAGGAATTGTGTGAACTGCAAGGGCCAAAGAACTTGCACGATCTGCCGTCTCCAAGCTGGGGACCCCGGAGAGCTGGTGGTGTCATTCAGTCTGAGTCCAAAGGTCTGAGGACAGGTGGGGTTGCTGGTCGAAGCCCATGAGTCCGCAAGGCTGCGGTGTCGGAGGGCAGGGGACGGACGTCCCACTCAGGGGGACTCACTCTGCTTTGGTGTTCCCCAGGAGGACTGGATGGTGCCCACACGGGTGAGGGTGGATACTCTTTACTTAGTTGAGTGATTCAAACGCTGATTTCTCCGGAAACAGCCCCACCGACACTCTTAGGAGGAACGTTCCTCCAGCTATCTGGGTATCACAGAGTTTGGTCAAGTTGACTCATAAAATTAACCGTCCCTGAAGGAAAGTAGTAAGATTAAGAGAACAGGTTCCCTTTCTGAGCCATACCCCTTCTTACGGCCTTTCACCAGCTTCTGAACCTTCCCTGTGCCTCAGTCTCCCCCCAGATAACACTGGGATCCCAGGATTCCCTTCCCTGGGTGAGTGATCTGTGCTGGCGAGACTCCGTTCAGCCATTCGTGCAACGGGGAAGATGAAAGAACCTGTGTCACAGGTAGTGGCGAGGCTTAGCGCATAGCAAGGCAAACTGTGGCCAGTGAATGTGGGTGGCCGTTGCTATTTATGTCACGTGCATTGTTGTGATGAGATAGTGCATCCAGGAGCCCGGTGTGGAGGCCGATCCCTCACTTGCTCAGACGTGTGTACTTGCTTACCCGCCTGCCACACAGATGCACTACATACTCACACACATACGTGCATGCTAACCTAGCTGCAAACATGCACTACCACATATATGTATTCCTAAACGTACACCTTGTCCAGGAGGGGCCAGGCCTTAATCCTAAAGAGAACATATTGGCATTTTGCACAATGAGGAAAAGAAATTTCATGCATATTTTTCAACATTAAACTGTATCATATTTTTTTAAATGCTGCAGCTATTCCAGGTTTTCTTTCGTCTGAAAGGGAATGGGCACGTTATTTCAGGTTCCTATGCCATAGTGAATATGCTGTAATGTAAGTGTGATCCTTGTGTGAATTGTATGTCGCTTTACACGGAGGAAAATCCGTATGGTTGAACCCACTAGAAATGAGAGAGCGAGAACTCCAGTGTTTCTCTGTCTTGATGAATAGAATCTGGAACGCTGTCATGTGATGGAGGGTGAACAGTATCAGGTAATAAACAAATGAGCCAACCATTGGCCCCAGGGAAGAAGAAGAACAAAATCTAAGAACTATCCAAAGTAAAATTTGTAAGCAAATGAAGGTCATCTGACCAACGAGCTCATAATACCTGGAGCAACCACCGGGAGAAAGTACCAGTTTGCCTGGAGCCTGTCAGCACCACAGCCGGGTGGGGAGGGGGAATTCGGCAAGCCTGGCTCACAGGGCGGAGACGATGACTGAGCTGGGAAACCTGCCGTGTGATGAAGGAGCTGGTGACACAAAGCAGGCAGATGACGGAGGAGAGGCTGCATGAAGGCGCAAAGAAAACAGGGAAAGGAGAAAGTCTACATTCCTAAGACTGAAGGACTTTAAATACGATACCCTCATCAGGAAAAATTCCCATAGCTAATCACACAGCTGCCAAAGACATACAACTTCTGTTAAAGTTAGAACTAAAACTCTTTGTGATGTGCTCAGGGCTGTTAATAACAATTTGCTTCATAACACCATCTACTCAGCAGCTCTTACCTTTTTCACTCCCAGGGATTTTCATCTATAAAATGGAAATAATAATATTACCTTCCATCCCTCTTTATAGGATCGTTTATGGCTTAAATTTCCTGTGAAATGCCTTGGCTGTTACCTGGCACATAATAAGGAACCAAGAAACTGCTGTATGTTGCTGGTATGGCTCTTAGTTTTAATTTTTCATTTCTGTCTCGTCCTTCAAGTGTAAACTTTTATCTCAGACATGTTCTTAGTTTCCAATTCAGAGTATGGCCCATCCTTAATAAAGGCTTATGTGTCTGTTGAATATATGAATATGGCCGTGTACCACATAACAAATTTCAGTCAACAACAGCCAGTGGTCCCGTGAGATTATAATATTTAACTGTACTTCTTTGTTTAGATATTAAGATATGCCTCTGCCTCCCAAGTAGCTGGGACTACAGGTGCCCACCACAATGCTCAGCCATTTTCTTGGTTGTAGCCATCATTGTTGTTTGGTGGGCTCGGGCTGGATTCGAACCCACCAGCTCAGGTATATGTGGCTGGTGCCTTAGCCCGTTGAGCGATAGGCGACTAGCTGAAATTGCTTTTTTTTTGAGACAAAGACTCACTATGTTGCCCTGGGTAGACCTGTGCTGTCACAGTAAGCTCCACCTCTTGAGCTTAAGAGATTTTCTTGCCTCTGCCTCTCAAGTAGCTTGGACTACAGGCCACAACCCCCGGCTATTTTTTGCTGTGCTGTGCCCAGCTCAAGGGATCCCCCACATAAATCACCGAGAGACTAAATCCGATGCAAAAGTAAGAGGTTTATTCACAAGCCCGGGTTTGGGGGCCCCTCACACCTGGCACAGCAGGAAAACAGAGAAGCCCGCAGCCTGGAAAAGGAGGGGGTTTTTCAGGGTACAGAAAGGAAAAGGGAAGGGGTGTGGGTGAGCTGATAGAGGTCTAGGGGACTGCGTAATACTTGTCCTTGGCTGGTCTGGGAAGGAGCTGCTATCACTTGGGGCAGGCACAAGGACGAGGGGCGGGGGAGGGAGTAAGTTACTTAACGCTTTCAGCATGTAACTACATAATGAAGGCTGAGGAAGAAAATGGAGTTAGTTTTAATAAAATGGAATCAGCTTGATCTTTACAGTTGCAGTTGTCATTGTTGTTTAGCTGGCCCCGGCTGGGTTCGAACCCACCACCCTCAGTGTATGTGGCTGGTGCCATAACCACTGTGCTGCAAGTGCTGAGCCATGATACACAAATTCTTACCAGTACTGATATTTGGTATGGTTAACAAGTTGTACAGATAGGAGCAAAAGGCTTAGTAATCAGCTGTACATCTATTAAGTACACTCCATTATATATTTCAACAGTGATAAAGTCACCTAACAACACACCCCGTGACTAAGTGACACATGGCTGTGCTTAGATGATCCCATCTCTCTCACTGAATATTAATAGTATTACAGATTTCTGGGGAGAGCTTCTGGGGTTCTCTTCCCCCCACCTTCGGGAGTTTTCAGAGTTAGTTTTCAAGCTTTACAAACACCAAAGATTAACTTAAATTTCTGTTTGAAATTGTTAATCAAAGTAAATGCATAAATCCACCGAAAGAATAATTTAAGTAAGATTAAAAGAAAAGTAATGAAATTGAAATCCAAGAAATAATAGAAACAATCAGAAACCCTAGATATTCTTTGGAAAGAGTGATAGGTCCCCAAATCTCTGTTATTGCTAAGATAAAAGAGAATAAACATGAATAATAGAGAAATGAAAAAGGAAAATAGCCATTTAGAGAGATTAAAGACAAGGTAATTAGCAACCTTATGCCAGTATATTTGAGAATTTAGATGAAATGCCTAGTTTATAAATAATATAAAGAGTTAACATTAAGATAAGATAAATAGAAAAGCCAAATAGAGCAGTTAACTATTAAGGAACTTTGAATTAGACACCCAGATCTATCTGTTCCCTGATGCACACCAGGGTTAGATAGTTTCACAGGCAAATTTTGGCAGACCTTCAAGAAAAAATTAATACAGAAAGAGAAAGTGAAGTAATTCATAGCTTGGTTGGCAGCGCTTTTATATCACAGTATGGAGAGTCGTTAAACAGAGTCCTTACCCCTAGTCAGGGATAAAATGGTTTTCAGTGTCTGTAGAAATGGAATATAGTTAGTATTAAAATATTAAAGGTTAGTGTGCTGTTCTTTCCCTCTCCCGTGAATTAATTGTGTTATCACTATAAATTTTTCATACCATTAAGAAGCTGAAACCCTGCTTTCTTTCTGTTTCTGGCAGTTGAGGATGTTTCCCATTTGTGTTATCATTTATATTGGTTGGTTTACATTCCAGTTTGTCAGTATGTTGTGTAAATAAGTCCCGTGCATGAAATGCAAAGAGCCAAAATTCATGTATTCGTGACTGATGCCGGTTGGTATGCAGTGTGGCTTGCAAGCGTTCCTGATTAAACCGTTCTGTTTACTTCGGTAGACAGGTTAGCAATCCGGAGTTCACATTCTGATTTTTGTTTAGTCTTTGCTGTTGTGCAAATGTCAAACAGAGTTTTGTAATTGTACCCAGTTTAATAAAGGGATGCATGTTAGCATCTTGGTTTTTGGAATACCATGTGGGAAGGAGCACGCTCATTTCCTTGGTGGGAGCAGGTTTGTATGTGAGAACAGAAGGCTGTGTTAACTAGTTGATGTAAACATTCCAAATTGTATATAAGCACATTGTACCCCATAAATGCATGAGTGTGCAGAGTTATGATTTAATAAAAAATATTGTTAAGAGTAAAAAGAAAAAAAAACAGGAGTAGAAAAAGAATTAAAAAAAACTTAATTGGGAGAAGTACAAAAAAAAAAGAGAGAACTTTCTAGAAGGTACAGGAAAGCGGACTCTGCAGTGAAGGGGCGGCCCCAGACACGGTGACTGGTCAGCTGAACTGCGGTTGGTAAGGTATTCGAGTCAGAGTCCTCCTTCTGGGCCTCTGGTGCTGAGTGATCTTGCTGGCCAGTGTTGAGTTATTTGATCAGAATTCAGAGCTTAGTTTGTAATTGTACAGAAGGAAAACAAACGATTATCACATTTTCATTTATACCACTTAACTTACAGGACGCATGTTCCTACCTAAACTTGAACTGCGTGGTTTTTACTCCTCTGACACCAGGTGGCTGGAAACATTTTTGTGTAAAATCTCAGTGGCCTTTGGCATTTTTATTTTTTTTCTACTGAGGCTGGAGTTTTCTCAAGGTCATGTAGAATCATAGGTCACCTGACAGGCTGTTTCCACTGAGCTGCTTTTGTGAGCCACAAGGAATCTTTTCCAAGCTCCAGTCAAACCTCCTCACTCTGTACTGGAAGCTCTCCAAAGACCCCCCACCCCCACCCCAATCCCTCAGGCTAAAAACCAAAGCTCCCCCCCCATCTGCAGACACCCCTTCCTGTCCTGAGACAGTCTTCTGGACTCCCCTCGCCCACTCACCTCTAGCCTCTGCCCTCCTCACTGCTGCCTTAACATTGTTCCGGAACATTTTTCCTAGAATGTTCCCTCATCTTCCTTCTGACAGCATTTCAGAGAGGCCAGCCCTGTGGGAAGTTGCTGCCCCCCCCACCCCGCCCCTCGGTTTTTGCTTCCCCAGCTCACCACGTTCTAATCCCACGCAGTTTATTTAGTCTCTGCTCGTCTTATTTAGGGTGTTTACTAAACAGTTTGCCTCATTGCTGCCCCCCCAACCCCCCAGGATGGTGCCCAGCACATTGAAGACACACTCAGATATGTTTGGACTTAAGTAGATGAATTCAGAGTTCAGAAACATAAAGTTGATTTTCTTTTTCAAACTCATGTGCTAGACTGCACTTGTGCCCTCTGTAAATTTCCTCTCATGTGGTTGAGCCCAACTGCCTCTATACTCCCCCGGGGTCCTAGTTTATTATGAGTCTCTGTGCCTCCCCAGAACATGTAAAGAGGAAGACTGCTCTCCCAATAGCATCTCTCATCAAGGCTCTGTGCTGAAAAGGAGGAATTCACAATCTGGCCGATCTCTGCTGCCCAGATACGCTGTGATACTGCCTTGACCAGTGAAAGAGCAAGCAGCTTACCTTGCGGCCTGCTGCTGCTGTTTGTGACCCCACTTAGTTGACCCCTGACTTCTCATGAATGCCTCGTGCTACTTAGTCCTTATCTTTTCTTCAAAAAAACACTTGTCCATCTTCTTCTATCACTTTCTTTTCTCCGTGGTTTTTAAGGTAAAAAGTATTTCATTGTAGCAGGATGTTTTATTTTTCAGATTCACTTTCTGATTCTGAATTCCAGAGTCTCTTGGTGTTTTTGTTTAGGTCTGTGAAATAAGACGATGGCCTCATGGAAGAAAGGGATGAAAATTAAAATTTCGAGAAACCATTGGCCGGGCATGGCGGCTCATGAGCACCTGTAACCCCACCACTCTGGAAGGTCAGGGTGGGAGGATCCCTTGAACTCAGGAGCTCTAGACCAGCTTGAGCAAGAGTGAGACCCTGTCTCTACCAAAAATGAGCTGGGTTTTATGTCTGGCACCCGTAGTCCTGGCTGCTCAGGAGGCTGAGGTAGGGGGATCATTTGAGCCCTGGAGTTTGAGGTTGCCGTGAGCAAGGCTAATTCCACTGCACTCTAGCCTGGCGACAGAGTGGGACTCTATAAAAAAAAAAATAAGAAGAAGAAGAAGAAAGAAGGAAACAAAGGAAAGAAAAGAAACCACATTTAGTACAGTCAGTGATTCCTTCTTTTAGAAATCTGGAGGACAGGAAGATCAGTTTCAGATTGTGTTTAAAATAGGACTTTTCAAGGGCATTTCAGGTGGCTGTGTGTATGAGGCCATTCTAAAGTGAATTGAGACTTTTCTTTGGACCATAAATATCTAGTTAGGAATCAGTTGGAAGCAAATCAGAAGCTATAGTTTTAACTCTGGGCTTTTAGCTTTTAATTCCAAATATAAGATTTGATCAACACTGTCACTTGTGTTGTGACTTGTGACTTAGGAGTTTGGCCTTAGCTTCAGTTTATGGGCAAGAATCTCAAAAATGATTAAGTATGAAATTGGAGCACTTTCTGACATTACGTTATCTCATTGAGGAAACTAATGTCAACCAATCTTAGTTTACATAGAGGTTGAGAAGCTTTAATTGAAGACGATGGGGATGAAATAACGAATTTGGAAGTCAGCAGAAAGGGCTATGTGAAGCTAAGTGAAAAGGCCCTTTATGTTCCATAAAATAACAAAATAGTTTAATTAATGCAAATATTTGACTTTTGTGGGCTTAATTGATGGGGAAAATGCCAACCAGCAGGCCCCTGCCAGCCGCTAGCTGTAGGTGCCTCCGCTGTCTCCTGCCATCTGGGCTGCGGCTGAAGGCTGAGGCTCTGCAGACAGAAAGAGAAGACTTGTGTTTTTGTGCCAGGGCTCCTGGTTGGAGCCCAGAGCCCAGGCTGGAGCGCTGCCCGACACACTACGGAACAACCCTTCTGGTTACCGGACTTGTCCCTTGTCCTTGATGGATGTTCTTTTCTTTCTTGACTTCTATCTGCACCGACCCAGCCAAGTTCCCATCCTGGCCCTTACCAGCTGGGCAGCCTCAGAAAGTTATATACTTTCTCCAGACCTCAGTTTCCCTACTTGGAAAATGAGGCCAACCATCGTGATTCATAGGGTTGTTGTGAGAATTGCATAGTTGATAATAAGATGCTTAGACACAAGTCCAGCCAGCAAGCAGTGTCTCCTCCAGTTGTCGTCATTTGGCCTGACAGGGGCTTGCATTTCATGGACGGTGGTCCACACTCCTGGGGAAATAAGTGAGGAGACCTCAGCAGGGAGCTCACGTCCCTGGGGTCATCATGGATTCCAAAGAGCTCTTCACACAGGAGGTGTTCTTAGGTGTGAGGTGGTGGAGGGCACCGCAGCAGGAGGAAGAGCCCTCAGGAGCCTTAGCGTGAGGGCCACCGTGGGCCTGAGGGCTGGACTGCCCTGGGTCGGGCACCTGGCGACAGACGGAATGCCCAGAACTGCCCTCCGGAAGGGGACAAGCTGGGCCTTTGCCCACAGGATCCCTTACCCACCAGTCGAGTGCGAGGGGCGTTAGTGCTCCTGTGTTTGGGAGGCAGGAGGGCCTGGTACAGGAAGCAGACAGATGTGGGTAGCACGGGGGTGGGGGCTCTGCGCCCCGAGGGTGCCCTCTCCAGCCCACTCTGCTGCGCTCCTCACACCACGGTTCACGAGTGTGTCGATAATCAACCTACGGGGGAGTTTCACTCCAAGGATCCGGTCTTTACATTCACAAGTACAGCCTGCGGTGACAGCTTCAAGGGCTTTCCAAGATCTGCACGTCTGTTAATTTTCTTATCAGGAAGAACTAAAGCTGTAGAGGAAGAGCCAGTATTTAATAAGCACTCCCTGCATACGATGCAGGCTCCTGGAACCCTCGGTTATCGCTGCACGCAGATTTCAGCACCTTCTTTAAGATGGGACCACATTGTTCCTGCTACACAGGGGGAAAGACGTGCATGGCGCAGAGAAGCAGCTGGCAGAAAGTCGTGTGCATAAGTGAACAGTGGGCCTGGGACTGAAACCCGGGTCTCTGCGTGTTTACGTGTGTGACTGAGTGAGTCTGTGCGTCTGTGTGTTGCCATGAAACCCCGGCTCCTGACCGTGAGTTTGCCCGCCTGCGTAGTCTCTTTTCAGTGTGATTTTAGTAGGGGACCTATCCTTTTAACAATTGCTCTGACTCTGTAAGCCCTGGGAGTCAGACCTCTCTGTGGATGTTGTGCCACGGTCACTTGGAGGCAGGCTTTCTGTCCTGGCCCCACGTGGCTCTGAGTGGCCACTGTTTCTGTATGGCACAGAACCCCATCCGAGGACTGTCTGCCCTGTCCCTTGGGTGTGGAGAAGCAGTGCAGGTGACCAGAGAGAGTGGCTTGAAGAAGTGCCGTCACGTGCAGCTCTCAGCAATCACGGTAGCAGCCCAGAGACCCCGCGAGTCATGGACAGCAGCAGGTACAGAGCCCATACGAAGAGGAAAGACCCTTCTGGAAAACCCCTTCTGAGAGTGAGAGGTATGCACGCAGAATGGCAGTCCTTTCTCTGGTCTTGCAGAGAGGAACTTGACGGCAGCAAATGAGGTTTTGTACACAATGGAGTTAGAGTTTCCTATAAAATAGCGTATTCTTCCCAGCCAAAGCTTTGGTTGTGCATTGCTCCTACTTTTTGTTAAACATTCAGAGTTGGCTTTAAAAGTATTGGTTTACTCTGGACTTCTCTGAATAAGCAGAAGTTTCATGGAGGTGGCACCTGTTTCTTGGAAGATTTCCTTAGCCCCAGGCTGTGGACCCCAGCCCATGTTGTGGCCCAGCCCCTTTGCAGACTAACACAGCTGTGTTTGCCCACCTGGGGGGAGGGGTCAGGAGAGGAAGAGTTGGTGGGAATTGAACCTTCTATTAGATGCATGCAGGATAAGCCAGGTTTTTAAACATTTTACACATTTTTAAAATGTGGTAAGTAGCTCCACGTTTAAAAGTGCGTTTACAGGGCGGCGCCTGTGGCTCAAAGGAGTGGGGAGCTGGCCCCATATGCTGGAGGTGGCGGGTTCAAACCCAGCTCCAGCCAAAAACTGCAAAAAAAAGTGCTTTTAGAAATTGTCTTCTTCCTGAGCGATGCATCGTTTGAATAAACCTGGAAAATTCCCCATTTTTTGGTATCTTAAATTGTTATAAACAAATAACTTTTATTACTTTATATATAGCGTTTTTTTTTCTTTATAACTAAGAGTTGATTTTGCTCTAAATTTTATTTTCCATTTTAAGTAGGTAATATATTTACATAGTTTGAAATTTGTAAGTGTAGCAAGGGCAAAACTGAGAATCCCCGCTTCTACCTTTCCCCCACCCCTCCCACACCCAGTTCCTGTATTCGTTTCTCCTCATGTTCCTGTGTGTTAATCAGAGTTCCCTAGAGTAACAAAACCAAGGAGAGGGGAGAGAGGGAGTGAGAGAAAAAGGGGGAGAGATACCGAATGACTTTTTCTTTTTAAGGAATTGACTCTCCAATTGTGAGACTGGCCAGTCTGAAATTTGCAGGTCTGGCTGTTGGGCTGGAGATTCAGGGAGGTGTTGAAGCGGCAGTCCTGAGTCTGAATTCCATAGGGCAGCAGGCGGGAAGATAGGACAGGTTTCTATGTTGCAGTTTTGAAAGGAATTCCCACTTTGGGAAATTCAACCTTTGCACTTAAACCCTTTAGTTGATGGGGTTGAGGCCCATGTACGATATGGACGGGTGACCTGCCTTCCTAGTCTGATTCCTGTAGATGTGAGTCATTTAAAGAAGGCCATCACAGCAGCCTCAGTACCATGTCTTGGCCCACATACCGTAGCCAGGTACAAAATTACCCATCATAGTTCCCTTATGAAAATATTAGCAGATGTGAGCATATGTTCCCATTTACTCCTCATTCTCAGAGATATTACTATAATATGTTCCTTTGTTTTTTCTGCTTAATGCATTTGAAGATCTCTCTTTTTTTTGAGACAGTCTCACTTTGTCACCCTCAGTAGAGTGCTGTGGTGTTGTAGCTCACAGCTACCTCAAACTCAATCTCAAACACTTGTGCTTAAACGATTCTCTTATCCCAGAACAGGCACCCACCACAATGCCCCGCTATTTTTAGAGATGGGGTCTCACTTTTGCTCAAGCTGGTCTTGAAGTTCTCAGCTCTGGCAATCTACCTGCCTTGATCTCCCAAAGTGCTAGGATTATAGACATGAGCCACTGTACCCAGCTTGGACTTCTTTCTAACTCTGAGCCAAAGAGCCTCCCCATTCCTTTCTATCAGCGCATAGAGTATTCTTTGCAGCTATAAAATTCTGATGTTTGGTTACATCAAAGTAAAAGTTTTCGCATGGCTAAATAAATAAATTGTATTTAAAAAGCAAGCAAAGCCAAAAGCAAAATACTGAACTGGGAAAAATATTTCCAACTAGGATCACAAATAGTTCCTATTTTCTAGATGTGTATATGAAAAAGACTACAGATATCCAAAAGAAAAATGGAATTAGAGAGCTCACAGAAAAAGAAATTCAGATGGGCGTAACCACATGAAAACGTTGTGAACCTTGTGGTAACAGAAATCCCGATGAAATCAATGCTGAGATGCCACATTACAGGTCAGACACACCCACAGTGGGAGAACATTTTTTTTTTCCTGAGGCTATGGGGAAACAAACCATCTCATACTTTGCTAATAGGACTGTAAATGATACAGCCCCCGCCCCCAAGATAATTAACACAACTCTGGGTTAATTCACACTTTGACTTAGGAAGGCGAGTTCTGGGCCGTGGTCCTGCAGGTGGGCCTGTGTGGCCTTGTGATGCGAAGGGCTGAAAACAACGGAGTCTGTTGTAGAGGAGCCCCTGGGTAATCTGTGGCTGTGCATGGTGGAGGTGGTGCTGCAGCACTTGTAGGGCGCTGGAAGTTGGCTTTAGCGGCGGATGCTGTGACCCGAGGACTGGAGAGCAGCCCCTTTCCCACACCTGCCCTCCCGCACGCAGCAGGTGCAGCGGCTCTTCCTTCAGAAGTCCATCTGCAGTCCATCCCCTCGTCTCTATCTTTACGGCCGCCTCTTGGGTTTCAGCCACCGCCCTCTAACCCTGAAGTCCCCAATCCGCAGGCCTGGCCTGTAACTTCTGAGGAACAGGCCACACGGAGGAGGGGAGCGGAGGGCGTGTGAGCGAGCGTCATCTGAGTTGGCAGCCGCTGCCCAGGGCTCGCGTCACACCCTGGCCCCGCCTCCGCCGCTGTCCGTGGCTCGCGTCACACCCTGGCCCCGCCCCTGCCGCCGTCCATGGCTTGTGTCACACCACGGCCCCGCCCCTGCCGCTGTCTATGGCTCCGGTCACACGCTGGCCCCGCCTCTGTCACTGTCCATGGCTTGCGTCACATCCTGGGCCCCGCCTCTGCCGCTGTCCCTGTCTTGCATCACAACCTGGGCCCCACCTCCCGTTACATCAGCAGCAGCATTAGATTGTCATAGGAGCACACGTGAGGGGTCTAAGTTGAGCTCTGCCCTTATGAGAACCTAATGCCCTCCCCCGGACGGTGGAAAAATTACCTTCCAGGAAACCAGTCCTAGTGCCAAAAAGGTTGGGGACACTGCTCTACCCTGAGCAGCTGCAGGAATCATGGCACCTTCTGCCCAGCTCAGGGGCCTGGTCAGAGGCTGGAGTCTGCTACATCACTTAGAGAAGGGGGGCCTTTTTACTTGCAACCACCGCCCCCCAACACCTCCATGGGCTTGAGGGCATGACCAGTATGCTGCTTGAAAATGTAAATTGGATTCTGTAATAATAAAGAGTCTTGTAAAAGGTTTTATTGGCTTCTTGTCATATATAGGAAAAAACTAAATTTCCCCCAGACTGCAGTGCTTTGCCCAAGCTGCTGCCTTCATCAGATGATAGCCTGTGCTCCTCTGGCCTCCTGACAGTTTCTGGAAATTTCCCAGGTTTCCCTCTGTGCTTGGAGTATGCTTCTCATGGTTCCTTTCATGCAGGTTCCTCCACCTCCACCATACACGGCCCCCAAAATGTCCCCTGTCTGTCTTCCCCACAGTCCACGGGTCAACTGCAGTCTTTGCTCCTTCACACCCCACCTCTCAACTGTAACATCCTGTCTGTGAAGCAGACTTGTGAGTCTTCACTGCACACCGGCAGGTGACCAACTTTGCATGTTGTGCAGCGAATCTCCAGCTCCTGCTGGGGTCACCTCTGCAAACTGGTTCAGCTGTCACCCGCAGACATGCCCCAGCACCCTCATTCTGACCTGTGTCTCACCATGTCTCTGTGGCCTGGAGCTGAGCCTTGAGACAAGAGGGCTATGTCTTTAGCACCTGGTGGGTGTGTGGTTAATGGATGAATAACTGATTGAGTGCTGAAAGAATGGACAAACAAAAGTACAAATACATGAATGAACAGACAAGCAGGGCAGGGCAAGTGTGGTGGAAATTAAGAATTCTAGATTTTAGTTGCAGCTCTCTTATAAGTGAAGAAGTGATGGGCAGGACACGTCCACTTCGGGGGCCTTAAAAGGCACCTTGATCTCTCTATGGGAGCACTTGCCATAGTTGTGCTTCCCTAACTAGCCCTTGATTACTAGTTCTCTCCTTCACTGGACACCAGCCCCATCCTTGGGACCCCCTCACTGTGTACCCCAGGCCTAACCACGGTGCCTGGCGTAGTTGAGTCAGGAATAAATGAAGCATCGAACTGACAGGGAAAACAGTGTGGGATGGGGTGGGGAGGCATAGAGAGGGATGGAGTAGATAGTCCTGAAGCTGTGGAGTCCCTGAAATGGGACTGATGGTTCTGGAAGGGGGGAATCAGCCCATCTCTGATTTCTGTGGCCAGGCTGCCAGATCTTCAATGCTGTCTGTCTATTTGATTTAACATATTAGCAAGAGTCAAGGTAACACATGTTGAATGGGAGCTGGTGGTAGTTTCTCAAGGTAATAATTGGGTTTCTGTTCTTTTAAAGCAAAATCACAGATTAGAGCTGTCACAAACTGGAAACTTCTGCAAGTTGCCTGGCTGCCCTCACAGTCACCTGCAGGTCTCCTGTCACTGGGACAGGTCTTGTGCTAGGTATTTTGGGGGCAGAGTCTGAATCAGCTTTCCCAGGAGGCTGCAAACACATGGGATCAGAAAACAATGTAACTTTCTTAGTCTAAGTTGCTCTCCCGACCACTGCTCATTCCTGCCCTGGCCCAGATCTTCATCTTCACTGCTGTCTGGTCTCTTTACCACCCTGCCCAGGGCCCTCCCAGGCTTCCCCATTGTTTACAAAGGAAACACCAGATTTATTAGCAAACAGACACCCGACCGTTGTTTCAAGGCTACATGCATTGCTCCTGCCGACCTTTTCCTGATGTCCATCCACTTGGCAAACTCCTATTCATCCTGCAAAACCCTCTGAGACATTGTACCCTCTCCCATACCCACTCACGTACCCCAATGCTATGTCACCTTCACAAGAAATTTCTTTATTCCACCACAAAGCCTGGTGTATGTATTGGATCGGATACAGGGTGGCTTTACTCTCATTTGGGGCAAAGTTGCAGAATTACGGCTATTTTGCTGTCTTCCTCTGATTACCTTGGTTGCTTCTGGTTGACAACCTTCTTAATTATAATTTTATTTTGCAGTAACCTTGGAGCAACACTTAAGAGTAACTGTGTTAAACATCAGTGCTGAAAGAGAATCTTAAGTATCTTATCCTCATACAAATTTTAATTTGGAATTATACCCAGCTAGAAAATCAGGATGCAATAAAGTACGATAAAGAGAGTCTGTTATGGTAGACATTCCATCCCTGGCTCTGTCTGAAGGTGTAGGATGGCAGGACCAGTGATCCCTCATCTGCTGAGACACACACCAGACACCACCTTTCTTGCCATGTTTCATTTTTAGGGACTCCAAGGAGGACCATGTTTTACATGAACAGTTTATTAAACAGTGATGTTTTCATATGTTAATGAGTGACGTTAGAATGACAAGATTACATGCCTTACAGTGGCAGTTCTTTGTATTTGAAAATCTTCCTAATTAGACATCTTTCTCTGCAAGTCAAAAGATGTAATTTATCTTGAAGTTATGCATAAATTGGAGCGCTGCTGGGTGCCACTGCTGTTGTCATTAAAACATTATTTGGTAAATTAAATCTGTATTTAGTTCAGATCTAATGATTGAAATGTTATGGCGACATACGGCAGAGCAAGGGCTGAGTGTCACAGCGCACGCATTTTCTTTCTGTCCTCATGTCAGAGCACGTCCTTATATTCCACAGCTGCACGCCTGTCCCTGTGAAGTGCGTGTCCTCGAATGGGTCTCTCTTGTCATACCCTGTTTGTCCCCAGGAAGGCCTGTTTACTTGTTCCTCTTCCCCGTCCCTGGCCGTTAGAACCTATTCTGTCTTCCCTCCTGGCTTTTTCTTTAGTTTAACCTTTTGCTCTCATTCTGGAAACTGCTCAGAAGGCCTGGACCCTCACCAGCTCCGTCTCATGGCATTGGAGCTGAAGGAGTGGTCAGTCTCCAGGCAGCTGCCAGGTGCCCTGGTCAGTGTGGGGCACCAGCGTGTCGCTGGACGGGTCACTCAGGTTTTTGCATGTAATAGACTCACAGTGGAGCTGGTGAATTCGAAACTGTCCCATTCCTGCTGCTCAGAGCAGTGCCCTTGAGAACAGCAGGAACACACAAGAAGACCTGCCCAGTCCCTGAGTCCCTGTGATCCTAGACTTAACGGACTAGGCCAGGCACAGGCTCCAAGGCCCAGCTGCAGTCATCTGAGAATTGGAAACTGAATGGGGGGCATTATTCGTGAGGGATCAATAATTCATTTTATGATTTAAATTTTAATTATTTACTTTGTCTTTCATCATTGGTTTAGTTGGAAATGGCATTTTAAAAATGTTACTTTGCAATTCAACCGAAGGGTGCAACATTTTTTATTAAATGAAAACCCGTTTATTCCTGTCCATTCACAGGAGGCTGACTGTGGAACAAATATTTAAAGAACACCAGCTGGGTGGCTGGGGAGGAAAAGAGCAGGGGGAAGGTTGTGAGTCGGAAAGTCACTCAAGAGGGTGGAGTGGCCACCGTCCCACTCAAGGAGGCAACATGAGGAGACGGCCACTGTGCCCCCCAGGCCTCCACCCAGCCCCCTGCATTGGTGCTCTTGCCCAAGCTGCACACTGGTTCTGTCTCGGAGGCTGCCCCTGTCCATGAGGCCCGTCCCTGCCTCCCTGGTTTATAGGCCTGCTCTCCCATTCCAAATCCTGTCCTGCTTTATCACCACTTTCATCTTCGCTCCTTAGATCCAAAGGGGCTCTGGCACCTGCCTACCTTGCTCTCTGAACAGTCCCTTGCCAGAGGCTTCGGTGCCACCTTGCTCACACCGGCCAGTGCTGGCCCTGTCCCACTCTCTGTGTCCAGGCCCCCAAGATAAAACACACACTGGTACACAGGCAGTCCCCAAGTTACATGCATGTGACTGACATACACCTCATACTTAGGAGTGGAGGCTATTACGGGTGTCAGGTAAGTAAATGTCGCTGTTCCAGCTTACATACAAATTCAGATGAAGAACAAACGTACAGAACCTGTCTCATTTGTAATCATTTCAGGGTAACCAAATCCAAGAGGAAAACCCACAGAAAGGGCAGGTGCACAGAGGTGCGGGCGTCGACCCCCAGGCTATCCTCCTGCCCACACACACATCCTCAGATGGGGCTTTCTGTTTTCTGATTTCATTTTTAAGTGAAAATGGATTTACACTGTACACTGTAGTCTTCAGCTTTGCACTTGACATTCGCACATCCCCCCAGGTCGATAAACGGAGACCTTGCCCACCTGCTCTTAACAGCTGCATGTGCCCTTCTGTGAGGACTGCAGGAATTTGGCAACCGCAAATTAACTTTCCTTGCCACACGTAATTTAAAAAGTGTTTTCTCCTAACAACAAGGTAACTGAAATCTCACTTTGCTTCAAATGAATGACCAACCCCAGATCTGAGGACCCCAGCCGTTGTGCAAGGGAGCTGGCAAAGCAAGCCCTGGGCTGCCACCTCCCCCGCTGCTGGGATTGGCGGGGGTGAGCAGGGTGGAGATGTGCACTCAGCACAGGTGGAAGGGCCTGGCAATGCCGGGGTATGGGATCAGCTTGGCACCACTCAGACTTTTTTCTTACAGGCGCTGGCGTGTGATAGATCTGGCTGTGGCTGCTCTGCCAGGAATGCCCACCATTTTTCCTGAACCTGGGATGACATGGGCTTGACCTTGGTCTTGGAGGGGCTAGTTTGGGCATGCTTGTGAGAGCAGTGAGCTCCCCCCAAGTGCAGGCTTATCCAGGTACAAATAGCATGTGATTGTTTACTTCTGAATTTTCACACATTTTAATGTTAGTTTCCATTGTTGATTTTAAAATACTTTGATGCAGGTTACTTACCCCAGAGAGACCGGTGGTTGCCAAGTTAAGGTTTAGACAAATTTGACAATAGAAGGATTTGTGTTCGGCAAGGGATGTTTTTATGATCTATGCGGGAGGCATTTGCCTTTGAAGTGTGTGCAGACAGCCTTCAGAGGTTGGGGCTCCTCCTCTGCTGAGACGTGTGGGGAGACAGCTCACGCTCATGTGGGGGCTGTCTCGTCTTAGACCACGCCAGTGTGGCTGACCTTGATACAGGATCCCCCCCCCATTCAAGGTTGGACAGGGGACCCCAGTTTTCCTAGGCTTGGGCAAGTTCATGAAGGGAACACCTGGACCCTTTGCCCTGAGCTGGAGGGACAGCATTCATTCCTTTGTCAATAACACTCATTAAAGATGAAAACGTGTTTCTATTTGCCAAGTCCTGGCCAAATGTAATTCTCAAGACTTAATACCCCTAGATGAAGAACCCACGTGGAGACTCCCCAGTTAGTTAGTTCTTTCCCACTTCCAGAAGCTCTGGTGCTTTTTACTTCTTCTGTATTCCTTTCTAACTTCTAATAAAAGTCCTATTTTACCACTGATCTGTGCTCTGTGGGTTCATTCTTCGAATCCCTGAGACCAAGGACCTTCTGAAGAGTGAAATTCTGGTATCAACCTCTGGCTGGGCCAGGTGACCTCTGGCCCTGCTGGGTCAGGACATCTCCTGGTTCCTGTATCTTCATCCACATTTTTTTTTTTTTGAGACAGAGTCTCACTATGTCACCCTGGGTAAAGTGCTGTGGCATCACAGCTCACAGCAACCTCCAACTTTTGGACTTAAGTGATTCTCTTGCCTCAGCCTCCCAAGTAGCTGGGACTACAAGCGCCCGCCACAACGCCTGGCTGTTATTATTATTATTTTAGTTGCAGTTGTTGTTTTGGCTGGCCTAGGTTGGATTCAAACCTGCCAGCTCCGGTGTATGTGATCGGCATCCTAGCTGCTGAGCTACAGGCGCCGAGCCTTCATCCATATTTTCTTTGGCGCATCTGATGCCTTCTGAAAATCGGAGCAGTGTAGCCCATAAATGACCTCAGAAGTTCATTTTCATTGACATTTCTGATAGTGCTTTGGAGTGCACTTTGCTGGTCCTCACTGCAGCGATACTCTCTGTGCACCTGGGCTTGGTCTGGGTGACTTCACACTGGATGGTGTGCTGTGGCCGATGGTGCCGTCCTTTGTAGCAAGAAGATGTATTAGTCCTGTGTGCTTGTTAGAAAGCATCTCTAATGGAATTTCAATTACACAGTAGCCTCTGGGTAAACTCACCTAACAGAGTCTGGAAAGAAAAAAATACATCACAGAAAAATGTGCTTCCGTTATCTGTTGCTGCAAAATAAATTACTCTGAAATTTAGTGTACAGAACAACCACCCTTCCTGATTCTGTGAGTGAGGAATCCAGTCAGGACAGGGCAGAGATGGACCGTAAGTGGGACCCTCCCAGATGTATGGAGATGGCCGGGGCAGCGAGGCTGGGGCTGTGCTGCTCATGTGCACAGTGCTTGGGCTGGGTTGGCCACATACCTTCCTGCCCACAGGTGGCCTCTCCGTGTGGCTCCTTGGGCTTCTCAGAGTGTGCTGGGCAGCTTGTTGTGGTGGCTGCTGCCCCCAGTGCAAGCTTCCTGAGGGGCTTGGGCGGGATTCAGCCTCTGTGTCCCTGAGAGTCATCTTCTCGTGACCAGGCAAGTCACCACGGCTGGCCCCTGTGCATGGGGCTGGGAATTCGACTTCATTCAATTCAAGGAGATGCCATCCCTCATTTACTACAGAAATTTCCTTTCCAATTTTAATATTAAAGTATTTTAATACACAAAGTTCAACATAAAGGTCTGTTTGGAAATGAGATATTTTGTTTAAATGTGTAACATGATAACCTTGACTGTTTCTCGTAGCCCTTAGAATCCAGGAACTGTGAAAATAGGTCTTTCAGAATTCATGGAAATGAGAACAGAAATGCCTGTGAAATTCTTACCATGTTGAAAAACTCTTGTGCCCGTTTGAATTCGCCTCTCTGGCTGCCGTGGTTTGCTCCCCTTTCTGAGCCCATTAGTGGGAGACCCTCAGTCTCAGCTGGGAGCCTGGGGGTCTCTCACGAGTAACGACAGGGCCTCTCCTGGGCCTTCTTCCCATCTTTTCTGGGTCATTGTGCCTCTGGGAAGTTGTTAGAACATCTGTGTAAAACCGAAGTTAACATCGCAGAGGTCTGAGTTTCTTAGGGCTCCCGTAACGAAGTACAAAAATGAGATAGCTAAAGGAACAGAAATTTATTGTCTCATGGTTCTGGAGGCTGAAGTCAGAGATCAAAGGTGTAGGCTGGGTTGGCTGCTTCTGAGGACCCCAGGGAGAATCTGTTCTAGCTTCTCTCCTGGCAATCTTTGGCATCCCTTGGCTTGTCAACGTAAAACCTGTCTCTCTCTCTTTTTTTTTTTTTTTTTTTTTTTAATAGAGACAGAGTCTCACTTTATCGCCCTTGGTAGAGTGCCGTGGCGTCACACAGCTCACAGCAACCTCCAACTCCTGGGCTTAGGCGAGTCTCCTGCCTCAGCCTCCCGAGTAGCTGGGACTACAGGCGCCCGCCACAACGCCCAGCTATTGTTTTGTTGCAGTTTGGCCAGGGCTAGAGTTGAACCTGCCACCCTTGGTATATGGGGCCGGCGCCCTACTCGCTGAGCCACAGGTGCTGCCCATAAAACCCATCTCCATCCTCCCTGTGTTCATGTCTCTGTATACCAATCCCTCTTTCTTTAAAGACCCAGTTGGATTGGATTAGGGCCCTAACCCACTCCATCCACTCTTAGTAGCACCTGCAACGACCCATTTCCAAACAAGGTCGTGGTCTGAGGCATTGGGGGGAGGACCTCCATATATGAATTTGGGGGCAGGGACACAAGTCAGCCCGTGATAACATAGGATAAGCTCCAGAAACTAATGATTTTGATTATTTTTCCTTGGGGAATAAGAAAAAATGGATAAGGCCACGAGGAAAAGGTCATCACTAGAAGTCATACAAATCAGAAGAGCGGGTTGTGCTGGAGGGAGCAGGGTCTGAGTGAGGGATTGCTGTGAACTCACCCTCATGAGGCCCAGCACCCGGAGGGACGTGTGTCTGCAGGGAGGGAGGATGTGCCCAAGCTCTCCGTGCTGTGCCTGGTGTCAAGTGGGGACGCGTATCTCTAGACCGCTGGCGAGGCCGCCCCTCCCGTTTCTTCTTCTGACGCCCCTCAGGGCCCCTGCACGGACTCCCCTTTCTCAGTGCAGAGGTCAGAGGCAGCGTCATACTTACATTTTCTGGTTCAGGGGTTTTGGAGGTTCTAGTCTTGCTCTGAAGATAGGCGGTGCCCCCTCTTCTGTCCTTGTCCCTTGTGTCCCCCTGGCAGCTCTCACCAGGCTCTCTTGCTTGGTTAGGGGTAGTTTTATGTAGCCCCACGTGCACCAGTTAGAATGCATTTTAGAAAGACTCGTGCTTACAAGTCAGAGTATTGAGTTTTTAGGAAACTGCCTGGACACCTGTGCTCTTAGATTGCGAAAGAGGAGGCGAGTGTGGCATTATCGCCTGTGGTTTGACGGACGGCACTCTTGCTTCTTACCACAGTTATTTGCTCACCACAGCAAAGGGAAGTCCCTTGTCCTCCCTTCAGGAAAAAAAAATAATAAAGAAATCCTCAAAGCTTTTTAGCCAAATGAGAATTTATTCCCTTTTTCTCCTACTTTAAAAATATTCAATAATCAACTCCCTTTAGAAGCTACCCATAAATAATCAGCATAAATAATTGAGTGTCAGTGATTTAGAAATAACCGCAGATTTTGCATTTTAAATCCAGTATTTGCATATAAAATTTTTGCTATAGAGTTACATTGGAGTGATGATTTCATAATTTTGTTCTCTGAATTTTAATGCCACTTTCCTTTTGGAATTTCCTGCTTATTTTTGATTATTTCTTTGAGGATGGGATGAAAAATTGTTTCTTTGCATTTTTGAATAAGCTGGTTTGGGTGTACATTTTATTAAAATACCTTTTCTTTTGTTGGTAGTTTTTCCTCTTCACGAGCAGTGCATTTTTTTATCTCATTGTATACCTAAATTATTGATGTACATTGTGCTTTTGCGTTATTTAGGTGTTTGTATTCACTTAATCCTTGCTGGAGAGTGTAGTTTGAGGAAGTTCATGGACAGAATTTGATTGTAATTGGGACGGGGCTGGGAGTGATTCAGCCATGTGTAGCTGGGGGCAGGGGTTTAAAATATTAAAAAATATTAGGACTTTATTTTCTTGACGTCTGTAGAGGTTCGGGGGTAGGAGTGAGATAGGATCTGTGCTTGCCCTCCCGGCTGGCACAGTAGCTCAGCAGTCACCCTGTCTTTGATGAATGTGGGTTAGAGTTTGCTCAGTTCATGGGGACGTTTAGGCTCACGGAGGAATCCTCTAATCATGTCAGCTGTGCGTAGATAGATGAGGCTTCTTGCTCGAAACTGTGTTAGGAAGGTCACATTCTAGCAGTGTGGAAGAAAAGGTACAAAAACTCTGCGTTTTCAGCATCTGAAGATCCATTCCCTGTGACCCATGAGGGGGACCCCGGCAGGTGTTCTGACGCCTCCATAGTGGATGTGGCCTTCATGACGGCAGCATGAGGGGTGACTCACGTCTGGGTCTTCTGTGATGTCCACTGTGCTGTGCACTCCTCCTGGCAGACGCCGGCCGCCGGCCACCGGCCACCGAGCCTCCTGCTGCCAACTGAGAAGCTTCTCGCCTTTGGCCCCTCTGAAAGCTGTGTTCTGAAATTATTCTTCCCCACATCAAACAACAAACAGGAAACCTTGGTTCCCTCAGTACAAAACTTGCACCCCCCAAGGAGATGAACTTGACTGGGGCTTCAGTCCAGGGCGGTGCGTCCCCAGGCCCGTGGGTGTCGTGAGCAGTCAGAGGGCAGCCAGCAGGCTGGTGGCTGTCTGAGATGATCGTGCTTCTCAGGGATTGCTGCTTGGATTTTTTTTTAAACTTTTACCTTTTAAAACAGTTGCAGACTTACTGAAAAATCATTTTAGGCTTACAGAAAAAATTCGAAGATAATAAAGAATTCCCGGTTTCCCCCTTTAGTAATATCTCGCATCAGTATGCTGCATTTGTTAAAATTACCAAGTCAGTATTGATACAGTCTTATTAATTAGAGCCCATAGCTTATTCACGTTTCCTTAGTTTTTACCTTTTTCTTTTCCAAGATGCCATTCAGGACACCGTGGTATCTGTAGTTGTCATATCTCCATAGCTCCACTTGGATCTGACTTTTTTAGGCACTTTCCTAGTTTTCAGTGACTTGACGGTTTCTGAGTACAGGTCAGGTATTTTGTAGAATGACCCTTGATGGAATTTGTCTCATGTTTTTCTCGTGATTAGACTGGGTTAGGGGGAAGAAGGCCACAGAGGTAAAGGGCCGTTCTTCACTTTTATATTGCTGGTGGGATTGCAGACTAGTACAGCCTCTTTGGAAAGAAACGAGGAGAATCCTCAAAGAGCTAACGGCAGACTTCCCGTTTGATCCTGCAATCCCATTACTAGGTATCTACCCAGAAGGAAAAACTTGATTTTACCATAAGGACGTTTTCACTAGAATGTTCATCACAGCTCAATTCACAATCACCAAGGCGTGGAATCAACTCAAGTCCCCATCAGCTCGTAAGTGGATTAATAAACTGTGGTATAGGTTTACCACGGAGCACTCTTCAGGCTGGGTGCCTGTCGCTCAGCACCAGCCCTGTGCACCATGGGAACCATTCAGCCTTGGAAAGATGGAGGCTTTACCTCTTTTGTATTTACCTGGATGGAGTTGGAGAACGTTTGCCTTAGTAAAGTATCACAAGAATGGAAATTCAAGTATCCCATGTACTCAATACTAATATGAAACCAGTAGAGAAACAGCTGTACACCCCCAGGAGAGAAAAACACAAGTGGGGGAAGAGGAGGGTGGAGGATTGGTGTGCTCTCACTGGATGGGGGCCATGTAAGGGTGCAGGGCATACCGCCCGCCATGAAAGGCCCAACTACAACAGGGACTTAGAAACGCTTTAATTATTTGTACCCTCAGATTAATCCAGAAAAAAAAAAAAGTGCCGTTCTTAACATACCACATCATGGGTACACTGTCATTAAGACAAAGCAATGTTGTGTTGACTTGATTACCTAGAGTGACCGTCAGGCGTCTCCACGGGGAAGCCCCCCCCCCCCCCCCCGCCTTCTTGCCACACTATTCAAGGAAGTCACCGTGTTCAGCCCACAGTTAAATAGTGGGGAGTATGGTTCCTTCCCTGGAAGAGGGGAATACCTGCATAAACTCCTTGGAACCCTTCTGCCCAGAACATTCATCTCTTTTTTTGCTCTTCACTTATTGATTTCTTCAGTTGGTCATTTATTTATTTTTTTCTACAGCCATTTATTTGTATAAATATGGATTTTATATCTCTGGTTATAATCCAATGCTACTTTAATATGTTATTAAAATCGCCCCAGTTGGCCCCTATGTCACACCCTTGTCGTGAGCTTGTTTTTTCTGTTTGTTTTTTTCCTTTTAAATCACTTTCTTACTATCAGCCATTGCAAGATGCTCCTGGCTCATCTTGTATTTTTTTTTTTTTTGCAGTTTTTGGCCGGGGCCTGGCTTGAACCCGCCACCTCCAGCACCTGGGGCTGGCACCCCAGTCCTTTGAGCCACAGGAGCTGCCCGTCATCTCATATGTTTTCTGTGCTAGTCCTGGGGAAAATCAGCCATTTCTCCAAGAAACCTGGTTCCTTTGGTTGCAGGACGGTGTGAGAAACTAAAATCTAGATCCTAGATGTACTTCTTGTTCCTAGAGGGGTCTCTAATTATAGGTTCACAAAGCTAACAAATAAGAAAGCACTCCCCCTTCGCTACAGTCTCACTTTCCGCGGTTACAGTTACCCAAGGTCAATTGTAGTCCAGAAATACTAGATGGGAAATTCAAGAAATAAGCCATAAGTTTTAAATTGTATACCGTGTGCTGAAATCTGTCACATCTAGGATGTGAGTTCTCCCTCCTGTGGTGGCTCCCCACAGCTTAGGAGCCAAATCCCCACGTTTGTTTTCAAGTAGCTCACATTTCCCTTCATCGTGGCCCTGAAGTTCAAGAGCGGGGATGGTGGCAATTTGGATAAGCCAAAGAGGAGCCGTAGGTGCTGCCTTTAAGTGAAAGTCAAAGTTCTTTTTTTTAAATTGTTTTTATTAAATCATGGTTGTGTGCATAAATGCAATCGTGGGGTACGATGTGCTGGTTTTTTATACAATTTGAATTATTTTCATCAAACTGGTTGACATAGCTTTCATAGCATTTTCTTCGTTATTGTGTGCAGACATTTATATTCTACATTTAGTAAGTTTCAAAGTCCTTAATTTAAGGAAAGAAACAAAACGTACCCTGAGGTTTCTAAGATCTACAGTGTGAATGAGTCTTCTATCTATGAAATTGTGAACAGTGTGTTGTTATAAATTGTTCTGTTTTAACAGGACACAGTGGCTCCACCTGCAGTCCCAGCATATGGGGAGGCTGAGGTGGGTGGATTGCTTGAGTTCAGGAGTTCAAGATGAGCCTGAACAAGAGCAAGACCCTGTCTCTACTAAAAATAGAAAAACTAGGCAGATGTGGTGTAGGGCGCCTACTCACAAGGCTGAGGCAAGAGGATTGCTTGAGCCCAAGAGTTTGAGGTTGCTGTGAGGTATGATGCCATGGCACTCCTCCTGTGGGTCAAAATGTCTCAAAAAAAGCTGGGCGGTGCCCATAGGTCAGTAGGTGGGGCGCCGGCCACATACACTGGGCTGGTGGGTTCAAACCTAGCCCAGGCCAGCTGAATGGCAATGACAGCTGTAGCAACAACAACAAAAAAATGGCCGGGAGTTGTGGCAGGCCTCTGTGGTCCCAGCTGCTTGGGAGGCTGAGGCAGGAGAATTGCTTGAGCCCAGGAGCTGGAGGTTGCTGTGGGCCGTGATGCCAGGGCACTCTGCTGAGGGCCACGTAGTGGGACTCTCTCAAAAAACAAAACAAAACAAAACTGCTCTATTTTATTAGGTAATGTTGATAAACATTTGCTGTAACTAATTTATAAATTAAACTTCATCACAGGTATGTGTAGGAAAAAACATAGCACTGTCCGTGATTCAGGCATCCGGTGGGGTGTTGGGGTTCCGTAACCATTAGTATTTCCATTAAGCTAAACATGAGTTTGTAGTGATGTTGCCAGTGACTACATGGAACCAGGGAGGAACCTGGCTCTCCCGGTTTGCCATCCGCTTGCTTAACCCGTCAATTCCAAGATACGTGTGTAGTGGTGTCACACTCGTCAACCAACAACCCCCACGGGAAACAACTTTGTCACCTGCGGTTCGGTGCTGGTGCAAGGAGTCTTTTGCCTTCAGTTTTACAGACTCATTTGCCGAGTTACTTAGGTCGACACCATTTTCCCCCACTCCTTTCAGAGAGCTGGTTTTCACCTATTTGTCATATAGTTTGATTGGCGTTTGTCACATCCTGTGTATCATCCAACATCCTAAATACTTATAAAAATAATTCTATGTTCAGTTTTGCTCTTTGTGCTGTAGATAGATCAGTGGGTTTTGAAAAATGAATAATGTCATGTGTACACAATTATAATGTCTTAAGAACAGTTTTGCCACCCCTAAAAAAAATCCCTTGTGCTTCATTTAATCCAGTCTTTCCCCCTTCCTTCTAACTCTGGCAACCACAGGTCTTTTTACTATTGCTGTAGGTTCTCATTTTCCAGGATGTCATGTCATTGGAATTATACAGTGTGTTACTTTTTCAGACCAGCTACTTTCATTTAACAAGATGCATTTGAGATCCATCCAGATCCCTTTTTGGCTTAATTGTTCATCTTGTGAATTGCCAAGCAGAATTCCATTACTCAGATGTCCCACACTTTGCGTAGCCTTTCATAGCCATCCTTTTACCTATTTAAGGATATCTTGCTTGTTTTCATTTGTTGCATTTAGGAATAAAGCTGCTATAAATAGTCACGTGCAGGTGTTTTTAAATCACCTGGGAGTGTGATTGCTGGATCATATGGGGAGACTATGTCTACTTTGTGAGAAACTTCAGAACACTTTTCCCAAGTGACCGTACAGTTCTGCATTCTTCCTGGGAGTGAATGAGAACTCATTGCTCTGTATCCTCGCCAGAAACTGACAGAAATATTGTCAGTTTTAGGATTTTAGCCATTATGGTAGGTGTATAGTAGTATCTTATTGTTGTTTTAATTTGCAATTCCCTAATGACGAGTGATCTTAAACGTTATTTCACGTACTTATTTGTTACCCGTATATCTTCTTCTTTGGTGATATATTTGTTCAAATCTTTATCCTCCCACAGTGCCCAGCTATTTTTTGTTGCGGTTGCCATTGTTGTGGTTTGTCTTTCCCTTCTCTTAACAGTGTCTTTTGACAAGTTTTTACTTTTACTGAAGTCTAACTTTAGCAGTTTTTCTCTTACATTGATTGTGCTTTTGGTGTTGTATTTAGAAACTCATCACCAAAACAAGATATTCTCCTATATTTTCTTTAAAAGTTTTATAGTTCTGAATTTTTAACTTTTATGTCTATGAATTTTTTTTTTGGAGACAGTCTCACGTTACCCTGGATAGAGTTCTGTGGCATCACAGATCGCAGCAACCGCAAACTCTTGGGCTCAAGTGATCTTTCTGTCTGAGCCTCCCAAGTGTTTGAGGTTACAGGTGCATGCCAGAATTTCAGGCGCCCACCACAATGCCACAGTAGTTTTTCTATTTTTAGTAGACATGAGGTCTTGTTTTGCTCAGGCTGGTGTTGAATTCTTGAGCTCAAACAATCCACCCGTCTCAGCCTTCCATGGTGCTAGAATTACAGTTGTGAGCCTGGCCTCTTTTTAGGAAGACTATTAATTACCGATTTAGTTTTTTGAGTAGTTATAGACCTATTCAGACTATTTCTGCTTATCGAAGTTTTGATAGTCTGTGTCTTTCAGGAATTGGCTCATTTCTCCTAATTTGTCAAATCTCTGTGTATAAAGCTGTTCACTGTGTTACTTTTTTAACATTTTGATATCCATAGATCAGTATTGATAACCTTTACTTTATTTCTGGAATTAATGATTTGTCTTCCTTTTTTCTCAGCCTGCTTTCCTCTATTTGTTGTTTTCTTCTTTTCATTTTCATTTATTTCTTGCCCTTTTTTTTTTTTTTTCCAAGAGGTGGAGGGCTTACTCTGTTACTCAGGCTGGAGTCCAGAGGTGTGATTACAGTTTGCTGCAATCTCAAACTCTTGTACTCACATGACCCTCCTGCCTCAGACTGCCGGGTCACTGAGATTACAGGTGTGAGCCTCCACTCCTGGCTGCCCTAATTTTTATTATTTCCTTTTTTCTGTTTGCTTTAGGTTTAAATTGCTCTTCTTTCTCTAGTTTCCTAAAGTGCAAGCTCAGGTTGTTAATTGCAGACCTTTTCTTCTTTACTTTTAAAGGTATTGAATGCTGTAAACTCCCCCCAGGTACTGCTCTTGCTACGCACAACACATTATAATAACTTGTATTTCTTTTAATTCAAAATATATATTTTGAGGCCAGGTGTGGTTGCTCACGCGTATAACCCTAACACTCCAGGAAGCCACGGCAGGAGGATCCCTTGAGCTCAAGGAGTTCGAGACCAGCATGCACCAGAATGAGATCCCGTCTCTACTAAAAATAGAAAAACTAGCCGGGCATTGTGGTGAGTCTGTTGTCCCAGCCACTTGGGAGGCTGGGGCAAGAGGATTATTCAAGACCAGGACTTTGAGTTTGCTTTTTGTATATAAAAATATATATACGCACATATATATTTATCACTTACAACTTCTCATTTAAATTATGTGATATTAAAAAATGACTGCCACAAAAAAATAAATAAAAATCTGGGTTTTTTAAAGGAATTTTCCGTCTGTTTTTCTCCATTATAGATTTTTAACTAATCTGTGTCCGTCTTCAACAGTACTTTAAAGAGTATATTCTGAGTCTCTCCCTGCCGCCCCCTGTGACATTGCCGTCAATTCATTGCATTTATCTGCATGGTATAATGACCCCAATACAGAGTTACTGTTATTATTGTAAGAAGACAGATATCTTTTAGGTCAATGAAGAGTAAGAACAAATATAAAGGCCTGGGCAGATGTTGATCGAAGAGTATAAAATCCTAGTTAGGAGAAAAAGAGATCTGTCGTACAACATGGTGACTATAGGTGATAACAGTGTTTTCTTGAAAACTGCTAAGGGTAGATTTTAGTTGTTCTCTTCACAAAAAAGTGGTAAATATATGAAGCAAATAAATTGGCTCCATCTAGCCATTCCACAATGTATACATATTTAAAAATATGATTTTTATAAATTAAAAATATAATCCATACTTTATTTTTTTAAGAATAAAAATTAAAAAAAGTTTACCTTCATCTATTCTTTTTTCAAACTCTTCCTTTCTTATGTAGATCTGACGACCTATTTCATTTTCCTTTCTCTCAAAGAACATTTTTTTCCGGGTAGTTCTGCTGATAATGAATTCCTTCCATTTTGTTTTACTGAGTGTTTCACTTTTGCTTTTTTTTTTTTTTTTTTTTGTAGAGACAGAGTCTCACTCTATCGCCCTCAGTAGAGTGCAGTGGTGTCACACAGCTCACAGCAACCTCCAACTCCTGGGCTTAGGCGATTCTCTTGCCTCAGCCTCCTGAGTAGCTGGGACTACAGGCGCCCGCCACAACGCCCGGCTATTTTTCTGTTTGGCAGCTTGGCCGAGGCCGGGTTTGAACCCGCCACCTTCGGTATATGGGGCTGGTGCCCTACTCAAGCCACAGGCACCTCCCCTGAGTGTTTCACTTTTGAAGGATAATTTTTCTGGATATAGATTCCTAGGTTGGCGGGTGTTTTCTTTCATCACTTTTAAATATTCACTTCACTCTCTTCCTGCTTGCCTTTTGATGAGAAGTCTACTATAACGCTTGTATTTGTTCGTCTATAGATGAGATGTCTGCCCCCCACCCTCCCACCCCCGTTTCATTTAAGATTTTCTCTTGGTCTATGGTTCTTTCCAGTTTGAATACGATCTGTGCCTCCATGTAGAACTTTTGGCTTTTTCATGCTTGGGTTCTCTGAGCCTCTGTGGTCTCATTGGAAAGTTATCTCTCATTATTACACTTGAGATATTTCTTCTGTTCTGAACTCTTGTTTTCCTTTTGATATTCCTGTGGTGTCACATATGACACTTTTTGAATTAATACCACGGTTGTTAAGTATTCTGGAGTTTTTGTTTTTGCCTTTTCATTCTTTTTTACATTTTAGTTGTTGTGTTGACCTGTCCTCAAGCTGTGTCTTTCCTTGCTGCTACTTAGGAACCCAACATAGGCTTTCTTCATTCTGCTGGTGTTTCTGATCTCCTTTGTTTCTTTCTCAAACATTCCATCTCTCTGACCAAAGTACGTTATTTGAACCATAATTTTTTTTTTTTTTTTTAGAGACAGCGTCTCACTTTGTCACCCTCGGTAGAGTGCCGTGGCGTCACAGCTCACAGCAACCTCCAGCTCTTGGGCTTAGGCGATTCTCTTGCCTCAGCCTCCCGAGTAGCTGGGACCACAGGCATCCACCACAATGCCCGGCTATTTTTTTTGTTGCAGTTTGGCCGGGGCCGGGTTTGAACCCGCCACCCTCCTTGGGGGCCAGTGCCCTACCCACTGAGGCACACGCAGCGCCCTGAACAATAATTTTTAATTCAACTTGTTAATATGTTGTTTAGGATATCACACACTCATTTATAAGTGAAATATGTTTGTAATTTCCCTTTATAATAATATTCTTTTTCCAATTTTAATATCAGGTATATCCAGGTGAAGTAGAATGATTTTGAAATATTTATTTTTTCTATTGTCTACAAGGTTTGGCATGATCTGTTTTTTGAAATTGTCTTCCATTTTTTACTTATAAAAATAAATATTCTCTATTTTTTGAGACTTTGGGGAAAAAAAAGAAAATAAGTTACCTGATGACTGCATACTGAACCTCAGAGTCAAAGCATTCTATGATAGACATACTTTTATCTGACAACGTGAATGTTACTTTTTTTGCATTATTGTTATTGCTCAATATTTCCTTGCAGCAATCATCTGATTTTTTTCCCGATTATATTTATCTTCGTTCTTTACAAAGTTTTTGTTTATAGTCCTTATCTTAAACACTATTATTGTTATTAAATTTTAAGCTCCTTTAATTTTGTGAAGGCAAAAAGTGGAAACCAAATAAATGCTTGTACATATATAGAGAAAATAATAAAAAAAAAAAGAGTCATGAGTTGTTGAGCCAAGGTTTTCAGTTAAGATTTTCCTGTTTCTCTATTGATATTTACTTGGTCTGCCGTGCTTCTCACAGTCCGCTGACGATTTTGACAATGAATTTTTCAGTGTCTTCTGCTCATGACTGGCTGCCTTGACCTCTCTCATCAGTGATGTTTCTCCCTTCAGAAAAACATTTAATCCTTTTGTACACTGTCATTTTCTTCATGGCATTATCCCCATAAACTTGGACTAACATGAGCCTGGACTAACACTTCTACTTCTGCCAAGAAATTTACAAATTTTGTTCGTTGCTCTAACTCAAGCTCCGACATTCTCACAATGGCTCATGAAAACGTGCAACAACAATAGCAAAGGCCGCTCAGCAAGACGCTGCCATACATCATCATGAACACAGCTGGGAGACCCTGATCAACTAAGGTCGTTAAAACCTTACTGAGATGTTTGTGCGGCACAGCCAACAAAAGTGCACGGTAGCAAGTTTGTGTACTTAATTGTCAGGCCTTGCAACTGCAGCAGGATCTCCAGATGCACAGATCTAGGCTGAGATTCTCTGCGTTTGCATCTCTTCAGATTTCTGAGTGTGAGTTTGTTCTGCAGCCTCGGTTCTCTGATGGCTCCAGGAAGCATTGTTGAGCTTCACTTTGTTCAGCTGTTTTTTTGTAAGGGTGGAAGTGAGGACATTGGGGTTTTTTACGTGTTAGAGCTGAAACTGGACATCTCTGTCTGGATTTGGAAACGCATCTTCATCAGCCAGCAGCCTGTGTGTTGGAAAGCTGGGCCACTCTCCTTCTTTAATCTGGGCTTGAGTACATGGTAACTGCTAGTTTTGATAGACAGAGAGCTGTTGAAAGATTGAGTCTTGCTGTTCATTCGTTCCGTTTTCCCTGTGTTATTGCAGAGAAAGCTGGTATTGTCTGAAATTCTTGTTCAAAAAGAATAGTTAGTGCTTTAAAGTAGGAGTCCAGCTGAGACTTTCCCTTTGTCTCCCCTGGTCAGCAAAACCTGAGTTTATAGGACTTGGAAGTCTTCAGATTTCCAATCATCTAGAATGAAGTAGTAAGTGGCCTGCTGTTAACTATTTTCTCACGCCTTCAGTACCCAGGGACAGAGTAAGAGTCTCCCTTCCAGTACCTTCTCTCAGGGTGCCAGGTGAGTTTTGATTTCAGGTGCAGGTGTCAAAATGAGCTGTTCTTGGAGGGGGCTCTACACTCCCACCTGTCAGTTACAGTGTAGGAGGTACCTGGCATGCCTCCTGGGGAAGGGCTCCACTACAATTCAGACTTTGGATGCAGATGGTGTGTCCTAATCATATGTCCCCTCATAACAACTCAACATAAAAAAAGAAAAGAGAAATTCACACTTTTCACTGCTTTGTATTGAGTAGAGCAGATGTTTTCAGAGGCATACAGTTAGCTGCTGTTTGCTATTGGTTTTCTAGAGGAAAGGGCTGTGTCCCTGGAGAAAGAGAGCATTCAGTTTGCAGAAGGCGGTTTCTACCTAATCTTGGCCAGTTTGTGTCCCTGAGTTATGCCAGGGGTCCTCAAACTATGGCCTGTGGGCCACATGTGGCCCGCCAAGGACATTTATCTGGCCCGCCGGGTGTCTTTGCCATCGCTGCCTGTCCTGCTTAGTAGCCCACTCGTCCCGGCCCTGCAGTGCACATGTGTGGAATGTGCGTGCACTCTCCAACTCCCCTCCTTCTCTCTCTCCTCCTCCTCTCAGTCTTGGGTGAGACTGAGACTCGTGATCAGATGAGTCATGAGCTTGCCTGTGCAGAGCCTACTGCTGCCTGAGGACCAAGGTAAGAACAAGTTAGGAGGTCATTTTTTAAATTTTATTTTGCAGTTAGTAGGGCCTTTTTCCCCTAAAGTTAGGAGGTCTTTTTTTTTTTTTTTTTTTTTTACAGATAGGGGGTGCCTTTTTTTTTTTCATTTTAAATATTGTATTTGTATTTGTTCCCATTTTGTTTTTTTACTTCAAAATAAGATATGTGCAGTGTGCATAGGAATTTGTTCATAGTTTTTTTTTTTTTAAACTATAGTCCAGCCCTCAAACGGTCTGAGGGACAGTGAACTGGCCCCTGTGTTATGCTAAGCAAACCAACTGGAAGATAGTGTACAGGCACAGCCTGGAGATACGTCAGGTTTGATTCCCAGTTGTTGGGACAAAGGGAATGCTGCAATAAAACCAGTGACACAGATGTTTTTGATTCCCAGTGCACATGAACTCCTGTTCACACCAGACTGTGGTCGTCAGGTGTTCAGGGGCATTGTGTCCAAAAGACACGGACACACCCCATTAAAAATATACAGACTCACAGGGAGCACAGGCTGTGGGAAGAATGGAGCCAGGAGGAGACTTGCAAGGGTGCTGCAAACCTTCAAGCTGTAAAAACTCAGGGTCTGTGATGGGCGGTGAATGGAAATACAACAGAGCAAAGTGCAGTGGAACAAGTTACGCCTGTAATTCTTCCTCCAGAGTGTGGCTCAGAATTTGCCGTCAACATGTGAAGAGCCCTCTAGAAACAAGGACTTTTGATAACTCTAATTAGGACCTTTTAGTCGCCTGTCAGAGCCACTTTGGTGAACAGCCAAAAACAGAAGGCAGCTGTGGGGCGGGGTCACGTGGTTTCAGAAATGCCCCCCACTGTGGGCACAAAGGCCCCCAGCGCAGTGCCCATCCTGAGAGGAGGCCAGTGTGGGGGCAGGAGGTTGATCTGCGGCAGCTGCACACCTCTTTCTGTGAGTCAGTTCTGGAAACTCTGTTCGTCCCATCTGGGTCACGTGTGTGACGCTCTCTGCCTCTTCAAGGCAGGCTGGTCTGTAGAGCAGTAAGGGAAGTGCTCCTGGAGTCTGGAGAAGCTGGTGCTGCTTTATGTTTTCCAGATTAATGTAGAAACATTATTGGAATGATCCAGTATTGAATTTTTCCCTGGTATGTCTAATGCACGTGAGCGGTTTAACAAGCCAGCAGTTATGATAATTTTAATGGGAGATTTGTGTTCCATTTTGCATAAGTAATGAACTTAAATTTGATTGAGTCTTTGAATGCAAACCCCATGAGTATAAAGATGTAGTTCCTTAATGCTTTGAGGTCTGTTCCTGACTATTTTGATTCAAATATTTCTTCATTTTAAATTATTCTATTTACCAGGGTATTTGAAAAGGAACAGTGTTTTTCCTGTGGCTTATAATTAGCCTTATCTGATTACTGTGTGTGTGTTTTTTAATGGAACAGTAGACAGGGTAGGTCAGCAAAGTTTTAGATACAGCAGCTTCAGTCTTACCAATTAAATATTATTTATGGTAACAACTGTGTGTAGTTTTATGCATGTAGCACAGAATAACTCTGTTCTATCTGGAATTTGAATTTGACCATAATTGAGGAATGCATTTGGGCATTATTTTCAGTAACTATCAAACCTCAAAGCTCAATTCTTTATTTTCTCTTTCAAGCATCATCTGAAATCTTACTTTGATTTTATGTTTAATAAAATATTTCTTCGTTATTTGGCAGAATTAAATTTGTTCCAAAATAAAAAATAATTAGCCTTTGTTTAGTTTTGCTACATGTTTGCCTTATAACTTCTATTTATATGTCCTTTCTTAAAAATAAAGCTAAAATATGAATCTGCATCTCTTTTTTATTTAAACATTTAATTGTGGATAATTTCAAATATATGCCAAGGCAAAGAGAATCGCATATTGGGCTCTTGGGCCCCCATCACTCACCCTGGCTGTGACCCGCTTGTGGTACCTCCACCACTTACCCTTTGGATGAGGAACACAAGCCTGAGACATCACATAATTTCATTTCAAAATACTTGAGTATGTATCTCTAAAGGAAAAAGATTCCTTTTCTTTGAGACAGTCTTACTCTGTTGCCCAGGCTAGAGGACCATGGCATCATCATAGCTTATAGCAACCTCAAACTCCTGGACTCAAGCATCCTCTTGCCTCTCGGCCTCCTGAGTAGCTGGGACTGTAGGCACTTGCCACAACGCCCAGCTAGTTTTCTATTTTTAGTAGAGATGGGGTCTCACTCTTGCTCAGGCTAGTCTTGAACTCCTGAACCCAGACAGTCTACCCAACTCAGCCTCCTGAGTGCTGAGATGAAAGATAGGAGCCACCACACCTAGCCAGGATTCCTTTTGAAAAATTGTCTTTTTTTGTAGTTTTTGGTTGGGCTGGGTTTGAATCCGCCACCTCTGGCATATGTGGCCGGCACCCTACTCCTTTGAGCCACAGGCAATGCCCCAAAAATTGTTCTTTTGAATGTTATAATCACAATACCATGATCATACCAAACAATTACCAATTATTTACCCCCAGATTATCTCTGTCTGCTCTGTTAATCTGTTTCTGCATTTCACGGTCATGTCTCTCAGTCTCTCTCTCCCTTATTTTTCCCATCTGACCCTGAGAGGGCTGTCAGAACCCACGTGTCCCTTCATGCCACGGAGACGTACAGTTAAATAGTTATACTCGTATTTTAAAGTCATTTAAAACCACTCTGTGTGGTTAAGTTACCAAGTTGTTATGCTGATTCACTTACTGCATTTTGGTTTTGATTTTAGGGACTTCCTTTTTAAGTTTTTTTTTGTTAATTTTTTTTATTAAATCATAGCTGTGTGCATTAATGCAATCACGGGGTACAATGTGATGGTTTTATATACAATTTGAAATGTTTTCATTGAACTGGTTAACATAGCCTTCATGGCATTTTCTTAGTTATTGTGTTAAGACATTTATATTCTGCATTTAGTAAGTTTCACCTGTACCCTTCAGAGAAGCACTGTAGGTGTGATCCCACCAATTACCCTCCCTCCACCCACCATTCCCCCTCCTTTGCCCTCATTCTCCCCTTTCCCCATATTCTTGTACTATAATTGGGTTATAGACTTCATATGAAAGTTATAAATTAGCTTCATAGTAGGGCTGAGTACGCTGGATACTTTTTCTTCCATTCTTGAGATACTTTGCTAAGAAGAATATGTTCTAGCTCCATCCATGTAAAAATGAAAGAGGTAAAGTCTCCATCTTTCTTTAAGGCTGCATAGTATTCCGTGGTGTACATTTACCACAATTTATTAATCCATTCGTGGGTCGATGGGCACTTGGGCTTTTTCCATGACTTGGCAATTATGAATTGAGCTGCATACTTTTTAAGTTTTGATGTGATTTTATTTTGTATAAAACATTTACTGTTATTTACAAAGTCAAATCTACACGCTGAAGTATTTTCATGGAATTCTGGTTGTCATCTCCCTCCCCTCTGTCCGCTCTGTTCCTGTCCTTCCCACCCCACCTGCACAGTAATTACTCTTTTAGGTTTTTGTTTTGTCCTTTTGTTTCTGAATTATAACCAAGTACCTTCCCGTCCATGTACTGCTGTAAGGGTGCACCCCCACACACTGACCTAGCTCTTGGCTTTGTACCTTAATGGGGTGTCTGGGGATCAGTGCTCAGAGACATTCCACACTCCTTTTGACAGCCGTGCTGTGCCCTTTTCTATGAGCGATGTGGGCCCTTCATCTGGGATGCTGACCTTTTTTTTTTTTTTTTGAGTCAGAGTTTCGCTGTGTTGCCCTCAGTAGAGTGCCGCGACATCACAGCTCACAGCAACCTCCAACTCTTGGGCTTAAGCCATTCTTTTGCCTCAACCTCCGAAATAGCTGGGACTATAGGAGCTTGCCACAACACCCAGCTGTTTTTTGTTGCAGTCGTTGTTGATTAGCAGTCCTGGCCTGGGTTTGAACCCTCCACCCTCTGTGTATGTGGCTGGCACCGTAACCACTGTGCTACCGGTGCCGAGCCAAGGGTTGCTGGCTTTTGATGATGTGAGTTATATGTTGTGTGTATATCTATATACATTGTTTTTTTTTTCTGTCATAGAGGATATGTCTTTAATTATATCCCTCAGTTTCTGTTGCATTGCTTTTTTTCACATGAATGAAGGGTGGATTTTCCACATACCTTTGCTTCATCTGGAGAGATAGTCACATGATTTTTCTTTCCAGCTCTATTAACATGATGGAATATTTTGCTAATGTTCAATCATTCTTGCGTTTCTGAAATGAACTGCCTTTGGAATAACCCTTGTGTTCCTGAATCTTTAGCCTTTTTTATAACTTTATTTGGAAGCTGGAAAAGGGCTTGGTCTGGCTTAGTATTCCAGTGCCTAAAATAATGTTTACCATACCGAAAGGATGTTGAATGGATTTTCTTCCTTTTAGAGTAATTATTATACTTTTAAAAATAACAAGCAATGCATATTTCTCATAAATTATTTAAGCAACACAGAAAAGCATAACAACAAAAGCAGCGAGTTACCCACAATTGTGCCATCCAGAAATGAGCGGCTTGATGTTACCTGGTCGTAACTGAGAAATCTGTCCACCGTGTAATAATCAGACACCAGCTAGGAAGGAACCGGTGTGTGTACCTTATATGGTTTTTCTTATTTGGAGTTAACAGAAGAAGAACCGAAATGAAATTAAAGTTAATACTAAACTTCAGATTAGGGAGACTTACATTAAAGCATGTTAATTTCTGGAGTTAAGAGAAAACCTCCATATGGGTCCTTGTTGTAACTTATCACAAATCTCTTCCCCGTCCCACAGTCACTGTCGGGGTCTCCCCCCTCCCCCAGGCCATGACTTTGATCTTCACTCTGTCTACTCTGCTGCTAAACGATTTATTAGGTTTGCAATGGCGGGATTTTAATTCTCACTTTGTAATTGGCTCCCTTAGTTCTGTCTGCAGCCTCCTTTTCATCGTGGTCCTGTCTTTCATCACTCAGATTCCTTCTTTTGTTGAGTTTATGTTCTGATTGGGCTCCACAGAGTTCCTGTGGGTAGCTTCTGCAGTGCTTTGCTCCCTGTTTTCAAGCTCCATTTTCGCTGCTTCTGGTTCTGTTGTTTGCTCGCCCGACACAGCTGCGGCGTGTTTGCACCTGTGTCCTGCCAACGCTTTGCCCTCTGTCACTCTGTCCGGTGGGGGGAATTTTCTGCCACAGGCCTCGCACCCCCCCCAACCCCCCTCCCCCCGGCAGACCAGTTTGCCCTCCCTGACAGAGGTTTGGGTTTAGGCCTGGAAGTTCCCTTCCACCTGGCTTGTCTAACCCGGGGGTGGGCAGAACCCAAGGGGTTGAGCACTTCTTGGTAAGGCCCTTGTTGCTCTGTTGGCCGAGATGGGCAGGTCGCACTCTGATGAGCACCCTCCGTCCGTCCTTTGCTGAATGCCTCAGTTGCTGTGTCTGAGCTACTGTTCCAAGGGGACTTTTGTTTAATTTCCTGGAGGGACCTGTGCCCGCAGATCTTGACACTGCAGACTGAAAGGTGTCAGTGAGAATTGTCCGTTTCCGTCAATTCCCCTTCTGTGCTCCCGGGGGTGAGGGTGGGGGAGGGTTCAGGCACCCCCAGAATCTCTTTTCCCCCTCTTATGTCTGTCCTGATGCCCCTTTCCAGTTCATGAGATAATGCCATGCCTCCCCCCACCCCGATTGCTACTGGCTTAGCTCTTTGTCCGGTGCACGGCAGGGAGGCTTCTGGTCGCAGCCCTGGGAAGCAGGCCTCTGGAGCATTTAGAGTCTGCTCCCAGGGTCAGGGCTCCTTCTGCCTGTCCCTGTCACACACGGGAGCCATCCTGATGTTTCCTGAGGCCACTGTGTGCCAGGCTTCATATGGCGGGTGGGACATGTGTTTTTTATATGAATTTTATTTTATTGTGGTAAATACATTTAATATGAGCTCTCCCCTTACAACAGATTTTTAAGTGTATAATATGGTATTGTTGATTTATAAGTTTAATGTCGTAGAGCAGATTTCTAGAAATTATCCGTCTTGCTTAGCTGAAACTGTGTGCACATTGATTAGGGACTCTCTCCCGCAACCGCCTGGAAGGACATTCTGCTCTCTGATTCTGTGAATGGGACTGTTTTAGAGACCGCGTATAAGTGGATCAACGAAGGGTGTGTCTTTCGGGGCCTGGCTTTTTTCATTCAGTGTAAAGTTCTCAAGGTCCATCCGTGCCGTTGCATGTTGCAGAATTTCCTTCTTTTTAAAGGCGACATAACATTGGCTTCTGTATCTACACTGTCTTTCTTTCTTAATCTGCTGACGGGCGTAGAGGTTGTCTTCCCATCTTGGCTATTGTGAATCGCGCTGCTAATATCTCTTTGAGATCCTGATTGCAATTCTTTTGTATATATACCCAGAAAAGGGATCACTGAATCATATGGAAGTCTTATTTCTAATTTTTTGAGGAAATGTCGTACTGTTTACCGTGGAGGCTGTACCGTTTTGCTTTCCCTCCGACAGCGTAGCATTCCAGTTCCCGCACGTGCTCACCAACATGCACCTTTTTTTTTCCTGTTGTTTTTTTACAACGGTCATCCGGACAGGTATGAGGAGATACTGTGGTTCTGAAGATTGGAGACTTCAAGCATCTCTGCCTGTGCTGTTTTTTTAAATTTCACAGTCCAGCTGTGGGATGTGCATTACCACCGAGCCCCTTTTAATAGACAGGGAAACTGAGGCACGGAAAAGGAATGACTTGATTTGAACCCGCCAGCCCCCGTCGGGAACCTGTGCTCAGAGTCTGCCACCGCGTCCCTGAGAAAGCGAGTGAGGTGGCTTCACGGCGTGGAAACTAATCACAGGGACAGGGACAGTGGTACTGTGACTCATGAGGCGGCCTTGGCATTACAAGACCTGAAACTGCTTGCAAAGGAATTGCTCTGGTGGCTGTCATTACCACTACGTCCACATTAACAACTTCTCTCTCCGTGTCTTTTTTTTTTTTTTTTGAGACAGAGCCTCAAGCTGTCACCCTGGATAGAGTGCTGTGGCATCACAGCTCACAGCAACCTCTAATTCCTAGGCTCAAGTGAGTCTCCTGCCTCTGCCTCCCAAGTAGCTGGGACTACAGGCGCCCACCACAACGCCCGGCCATTTTTTGCAGCCATCATTGTTGTTCGGCAGGCCCAGGCTGGATTCTAACCTGCCAGCTCAGGTATACGTGGCTGGCATCACAGCTTACAGCAACCTCCAACTCCTGGGCTCAAGCAATTCTCCTGCCTCCGCCTCCCAAGTAGATGGGACTACAGGCGCTCGCCTCAATGCCTGGCTGTTTTTTGGTTGTAGCCATCATCGTTGTTTGGTGGGCCCGGGCTAGATTCAAACCCACCAGCTCATGTGTACGTGGCTGGCAACTTAGCCACTTGAGCCACAGGCACTGATCCTCTGGCTATTTTTTGTTGTAGTTGTTGTTTTAGCAGGCCCAGGCTGGGTTTGAACCTGCCAGTAGTTAGTGGCCAGTGCCCTAACCACTGAGTACAGGTGCTGAGACTTTCAGGGCTACTAAGTAAAATAAGGGTTACTCTAACACAAGCACTGTGATACTGCAACAATTGACCTGATAACCAAGAGAGCTACTAAGTGATTAACAGACAGGTATCAAAGACAATGTGGATATCCTGGACAAAGGAATGGTTCAGATCCTGAGCAGGACAGAGCTGGACAGTGTGTGGTATCATTCAACTCAGAATGGCACACAATTTAAAACTTAGTAATTAGGGGCTGGGCACAATGCCTCACGCCTATAATCCTAGCACTCTAGGAGGCCAAAGCAGGAGGATCACTTGAGCTCAGGAGTTGGAGACCAGCCAGAGAAAAGAGCGAGACCCTATAGCTAGGCACCTGTAGTGCCAGCTACTTGGGAGCTGAGGCTTAAGGCTCCGTGCCTGTGGTTCAACGGGCTGGGGCACCAGCCACGTACACCTGAGCTGGCGGGTTCGAGTCCAGCCCGGACCCGACAAACAACAATGATGGCTGCAACTGAGAAATGGCCAGGCGTTTGGCTGGTGCCTGTAGTCCCTGCTACTTGGGAAGCGGAGGCAAGAGACTCACTTGAGCCGAGGAATTGGAAGGTTGCTGTGAGCTGTGATGTCACAGCACTCTATCCAGGGTGACAGCTTGAGGCTCTGTCTCAAAAAAAAGAATTGCTTAAGCCCAAGAGTTTAAGGTTGCTGTGAGCTGTGCTGCCCTGGCACTCTACCGAGGGCCACAAAGTGAGATGCTGTCTCAATAAATAAATAAAATAAAACTCTTAAAAAAAAAGAAAAAACAAGCTGAGCATGTGGTAGGAATCTATAGTCCCAGCTACTTGGGAGACTGAGGCAAGAGGATCACTTGAGCCCAGAAGTTTGAGGTTGCTGTGAGCTATGATTACGCCATTGCGCTCTAGCCTGGGAAACAAAGTGAGATCCTTTCTCTAAAAAAACAAAATAAGAAAACCTTATGAGTTTGTTCTTTCTGGAATTTTCCATTAGTTAATTGTGTTCACATTTGACAAAGTCAGAAGGTCCTCTAAATGGCCAGTCGCAGGCCTGTAGTCATGCTGACCTTGTGACTTGGCATATGGAGAAACGGGCCCAGGAGGACACAGTGACACAGTTGGGATTCTCACCTTACCAGTGAACTCTCCCAATTCTCAGAAAGAGTTAGGGGCGTAGCATTTTCTCAGCATGCTAGTCTGCTTTTAAGTCATTCCTAAGCTGGGCAGGACCAGCAGCCTGGCCCCTGGTAAGTCCTGGATATGGCGGGGTGGTAGCTTCTCAGGGTGCTCAGGGAGCTTGTGGGGATCAAGGCAGGCCTGGCCCACCCTCTTAGAGCCACAAAGTCCATGGGGTGACAAATGGACGAATTCGTGCTATGAGGTGGGACATGGCTACCAGGGGACCTAGGAGGTTGAGGAAGGCTTCCTAGAGGAAGTGACTACAGAACCAAGACTTGACTTCCAGGCTGTGCTGGTGCCTGGGGTCCTGGGGATCAGAAATGGGGAAGGAGGGGAAGGGAACCCAAAGGCACCCACCTCACTCTTGCCCCTGCTCCTTCCCTCCAGATTGAGGCACTCCCCCCAGAGCTCTTCCAGTGCCGGAAGCTGAGGGCCCTGCACCTGGGCAACAATGTGCTACAGTCGTTGCCCTCAAGGGTAGGCGAGCTGACCAACCTCACACAGATTGAGCTTCGGGGCAACCGGCTAGAGTGCCTGCCTGTGGAACTGGGCGAGTGCCCGCTGCTCAAGCGCAGCGGCCTGGTGGTGGAGGAGGACCTGTTCAACACGCTGCCACCCGAGGTGAAGGAACGGCTGTGGAGGGCCGACAAGGAGCAGGCCTGAGCATGGCTGGCCCGGAGCAGCCAGCAGTGGGACCCCAGGCCAGGAGGGCCAAACCCTGCGCCTCCAGAGCTCCTGGACAAGCAGGCCCAAGTCTCGGCCAGGCAGGAGCCTGGGGCCACATGTGAATCAAGGCCAGAGTGAGAAGACAGTATCTGCGGGGCTGGCCCCTTCTCTCCCTCTGAGACTCACACCTCCCAGGGTAGGCAACTGTCAGGGAGACCAGAGACCTCACTGGGCTCAGAGCATGGTGTGTGAACAATCGGGTCTCTTCTCTGGAGGCCATTTCTGCCCCAAAGGCTGAGCTGCCACTGGAGGTCCTGGGACACCTACTTAGCTCTTGGTATTTATTTTTCTCCACCTTCCGCCTCCTTCCTCCAGGTAACTTATACATTCCCAAGAAAGTTCAGCCCAGATGGGAGGTGTTTGAGGAAGGGTGGTCTGTTTTCCCTTCTTATTTAGCGATGCCGCCAGCATTTAGCGCCCACCCAGAATTGAGCAGAGCAGTCCAGGGCGATCCAGCCCCAGGAGGGTTGTCCCAGTGGTGCTGAGCTGGGCTCTGGCGGTCCGTGGGAGAGCAGGTCGCCAAGTGGGAAGGCTAAACTTAGGGCTCACCTTATCAGTTTTGGTGGCAGTTGGAGATTTTTTTTAAGTCAAAAGAAATGTTTTTCATTTTTTTTTTAAAGGTTTGAAAATGGACGATTTGGGTATTAAAAAGAAAAATACTAAAAAAAATTAAAAAGACACTAAAGGCCAGTGATTTGGGGGTCTCAGGGCAGGGTGGCAGTTTCCTTTGAGCACAGCAGCGAGACATTGGATTGTGTTCCCTTTCTTTGGGGTGTGGGATGCAGGATGTCTCCCCAGTCTGGTGTGACCTTGGTGCAGGATTTCTATTTGTTCCTCTCATCTACTGGGGTTGGAATTTTTGTTTGGGGGGCTTTTTTGGTGTCTTGTTTTCTTCCTCCTCCATGCCTCTTGGCAGGTGTGAGTTTCTGTGGCTGTCAGCCAAAGAGAATGCTCCGAGCTGCCAAGAAGGGAGGAGACTTGGGTTGGCTAATCCCTGGATGAACGGTGCTCATCCTCCCCCACTCCTTGCACCCACGTCCCTCTCCACGCACAGTGTTAAGGAGCCAAAAGGAGCTACCACACCTGGACTCTTGTTTCCCCACCTCATGTGTCACAGGTGTGTCTAGGGCCACCATAGGCCTCTGCTGCTTACATCAGCCCTGTCACCACCTGGTTCTTCATGAAGAGCAGACATCTAGAGGTGGAGTTGAGCACGGGGAAGTCACCGCTGGGAAGGCAGGCTCCCCAGTTTTGGGTTCCAAGCCAGTTTCTATCCCAGATGCTTAACACACACATAGCCAGTTAGCGCCTGGTGGCAGGAAGCCACCCTGCTTTAGATCTGTCACTTGGGTTCCCACCTTAGAAGGGTCCCTGCCTTAGATCAATCGTGGACACTAAGGCATATTTTAGCGTCTCTTGTCTCAATAATTATGTTTATCTGTCCATCTGTTTTTCGCATTGTGTCTTGGATGTAATCCTCAGAAATAATGCACACTAGCCTCTGACAACCACAAAGCAATCCGTTACATGTGGGTCTGAACTTGTAGACTCAGTTCCAGTATCAAATAAATCTATAACAAAAAGTAGTCTTTGGAGGTCTTCTTGTCTGGGGGGCCTGCTGAGTGACCTTTTCTTGGGCATCTACAGAATAGTTCACTCTGCTAATCTGTGTCCTGTGAGACTGAGGTCCTAGAGGCAATGACTAGCAGCTATGAGCCAGGCAGCACGTTAGGGGCCGGGGTTAGGGGACAGCCAGGAACCCCACAGCCAGCACATTGTCTGCCATCCCAGCCACCTGTGGTTTGGGCCATCATGGGTTTGGATGAGCAGGGCTGGAAAAGGAGGCACTGACAGGAGAGCATCCTGTGCCTAAAGCAGGACAAACCCCTTCCCTCCCTTGGCTGCCTTATTCCTGTCTGTATAATGGGCATCTCCACTCTGTGCTCTGTGTTCTCAGAGGTCCTTTGCAACTCCAACAGCAAATCTCAGGGTTCTACAGAGGCAGGGCAGAATCATCATGGCCTGGTTCCACTCAGCCCTGCTGGGGCCTATTGAGGTGTGCGTTCAAGGGCAGAAGCTCCGGGAGGTAGACAGAGCTGCCTTCAGATCCCAGTTCTTCCATCTGTTTGATCTGAGGCTTCAGTTTTCTCATTTATAAAATCAGGGTATAGTGGCAGACAGGTAGGATTGTTGCAAGGAATGATGAGTAGGTAGAGTTTGTAATGGAAGGCCTGACTCCTCCCACCCAATGCATGGTCTTACATCTCCATCCCAGACCTGGGAGCCTTGAGCTGGGCCAACATTCACACACAAGAATCTGGGTGAAGAAGGAAAGCTGTAGGATCTGACTTTGGCCTGACTCGCTGCTTGGACGTCTCCCGGAACATACCAGAGTCTATCCTTCCTTGGTCCACAGACACTCTGGTCCCTCCAGGTGACCTTAGGCCTAAGCCAAGACCCTCCCTCTTCTTTCCTTGGCTGGGACTTTGTGGCAGGAAGGCTGAGCAACTGGACTTCCACCCACATCCAGGACCTTCCTTTGCGTTGCTTGGTTCTTCCCCTCCTCGCTGGTCTGGTATTGTTCCCACCAACCTCCACCGCCACCCCACTCTCATCCCTGCCCTGGCCTAATGCAGGACAGTCGGTCTGGAGCTGGTTAGCTTTTGGAAAAAACAACCATGTAGAAATACCGCCCACCCACTTCCCAAAGCTGAGCAGAAGGAACAAATAGTGGGAGGCCAAGCCTCTCCTGTTCCCCCCACCCTCCACCCAGGGTGCTCCACTCTGCCTGAAACCACAGTAGTGGTCTCTTTTCTCTAATTATAATGGCAATTTGGAAGAACTTGGGGAAGCCCAAAACACTTCTAAAAATAATCTTCTTCTGCTCACAGGAAGAGCTGATGTTATCCCCAAATTGTGGATGGGGAAAGTAAGGCCCAAACTTCTAGAAATCGAACCCCGTCTGCCTCCCTGAGCCTCCACTCCAAGCCTCTGGTGGGAGTTCCCAGGGGGTTGCTGGCTCAGTATGTGTTCCTGGCACATGGCAGGTGTTTATATTTGTGGGGCAGTTGCATCAGAAGGACCGAGGACAGCTGCAGTCACGCCCTGCCTTCACTGAGTCTTTCAGTTCTGTCTTCTGTCTTCCCCTGGCCCAGCCTAATCTCTCTGAGCTAGGATCCTGGGCTGGACTCATCCCTCCCCCCAGGCCCTCCGGAAGCCTGGACAAAACAGCATAGCTCCTAGTGCGGTGGCCCAGATAACAACTTGACTTAGGGCCAAACCTCTCAAGGGCTGCGCAATGTCCCCATGCTCACTCCCGAGACACTCTGTCCCTTTGCTATTTGGAACACACATCATTTCTGGAAAGACCACTGGCCCTATCAGGTGGTGGGCAGGGCAGGCCCCAAACCTGAGGTTGTTCGAGGACCAGGAACAGTCTCTGCCCCGTCTCTCCAGCCCCTCCTCTTTCTTCTACTACCCCAGTGCGTGACTCCCATAATCCTCCCAGGACCTAGAGCAGGGGTTCTCAACCTGTGGGTCACGACCCACAGGAACTGTATTAAAGGGCCACAGCATTTGGAAGGTTGAGAACCACTGACCTAGAGGGTTTTAGGACATCCGAGCTGGGAGGGGCCCTGGTGATTGCCCGAGGACCTCTTCTACTCTGGGAATGCAGAGCCATGTGGGGCTGGCCTGGCTTGTCCCCTAGCCGTACCCTGCCCAGACTGAGCACTAGGGAGGGGCAGTTCCAGATAATGGTGCCACCTGAACTCCTGCCAGCTCAGCTATGTGACAGTCTCTGAGTACAACTTCTGGGTGCCTAGTAAGCAGCAGCCGGGAGTGTTATCTGGAAAGAAAGCCACAGGGAGTGGTTAATAAACCAGGAATGAGAGAGGCGAGGGCTAATCCTGGACTAGTGGAGGGCAGGCAGGGGGCAGGAGGTAGGGCAGAGATAAGGCCCTGGTTGGGGGGTGGAGCTGGGGTCAACCTGGAGGTCTGGTCTGTTGCGGGTGGGGAAGTTGTGTGGGGGCATTGAGTTTTCTCTGGGTAGGAAAGAGTTAAGTCCTCACAGGAACCTGCAGGCCACTCCTCAACTTCCTCTTCCCTCACCCAGATAACAGCACCCTGAGCCACAAGTGCCCTGAGCTGTCGCCATGGCCAGCCTGAGCCCCTCACAGATCCAGAAGGTAGGAGACTGCAGGGTAGAGGCTGGGAGGGTCAGGTAAGAGTGAGGGGTCCTGGCGGAACTCAACCCACCCCCTGTCATTTTACAGAAGAAAAAACTGAAACCTAAGCTGGATGCTCGCAGCTGTAGTCCCAGCTACTAGGGAGGGCGAGGCAAGAGAATCACTTGAGCCTGGGAGTTTGAGGTTGCTGTGAGCTATGACCCAATGCACTCTACAGAGGGCAACAAAGTGAGACTGTCTCAATTAAAAAAAAGAAAAAAAAAACTGAAGCCTAGAGGTAGGTTCCCAACAATAACCCCTAACTTCTGCACACACAGCCTGGGGTATTCAAGTCACAGGACCTAAGGTTGGGGTGAGGGGGGATGCGTGTGACCAAAATTGGAATAAAGCCCCAGAATCAGCCAGCGCTACCAGGTGACCGGGAGATGGGGTCCAGGAGCAGGTGCAGAGGTCAAGGTCCAAACAGGAAAGGCTAATACATGGGAATTAGACTGACAGGCTTTTGAACAATTACTTATAAATTTCTATGCTGAGACTGTGCATTTTGGTACACAGCCCCAGATTCTTTCTTTCAATGTCCATCATGACAGCTACCATTTGTCTGGGCTTGCCATATTTTTCAAAGGAGCTTCTACTGTTATCCCCATGTGACAGTATGAATGTTAGAGAGAGAAATACAGTTGGTCAAGTTCTCACAGTGGCTAGATCATTTGTATCTGATCTTTTTTTTTTTTTGCAGTTTTTGGCCAGGGCTGGGCTTGAACCCACCACCTCCAGCATATGGGGCCGGTGCCTCTACTCCTTTGAGCCACAGGCACCACCCTGTATCTGATCTTTTAAAAAATCTTATGGTGGCTCGGCGCCTGTGGCTCAACGGGCTAAGGCGCCAGCCACGTACACCTGAGCTGGCAGGTTTGAATCCAGCCCTCGGGCCCGCCAAACAACAATGACGGCTGCAACCAAAAAAATAGCCAGGCGTTGTGGCGGGCACCTGTAGTACCAGCTACTTGGGAGGCGGAGGCAAGAGACTCGCTTGAGCCCAGGAATTGGAGGTTGCTGTGAGCTGTGATGCCACGGCACTCTACCCAGGGCGATAGCTTGAGGCTCTGTCTCAAAAAAAAAAAAAAAAAAAATCTTATGGTATATCAGAAACATTCC
>CAUYON010147627.1:0-33268 GCA_963573935.1 Arctocebus calabarensis | reverse complement strand
CTTTCAACCAGGCAGAAGGGTCTTCCAGCATGTCCTGCCAGTGGTTATATATGGCACCTGGTCAGGGTGGCCAATCCATTGTCGGTATACGATGTCTTTAACCTGGAAAATAATAGGAAGGTGGAAAGTTCCTTCTGGAGGTCATCCCACATTGAAAGTTGGCCATTCATTCCTGCAAAAAAGAGTTAGTTTGTTTTTCCTAACTATGTGCCCAGATTTCGGGTCCTTCCTTTGAAGTCCTGAAAGTGATCCAAAAAGGGGGGTTAAGGGGGTTGTCTGAGTCTGCCCCATGTTATTTGTCAAAGTCGTCCAAGTTGCCCCTTTACAGCTAGCCAAATCAACACAGCAACGACACACAACCCACAATTCTTGCAAAGAATCAGTCCTCTGGAATTCCCTGTCCAGAGGAAAAAACTGAAAGTGGGATGACAGCCTCATGCCATGCCACGGGAGCAACCTGCTGCGTCCACTTAAAAATGACAGAGGCATTGAGTCCATTCCTCCTGGGGGTACTTCAGAGGGGTCAAATCCCTTACCAGAGGGGCTGGAACATCTTCTACTACCCTGAGCTGGCTGGCCTCTGGTGTGTCCGCCTTGACCTCCTGTTGGCTTTCCAGATTAAGACACCAAATCAATAAGAATACACCGGACACACACACATACCACAACAGATCTCACATACACCACAACAGATAGACACTTACCAGCTCTTCAAGTTGGAGTCCTTGGGGGTCTTGGGGATCCCAGATGAGCCCCCAAATGTTGTGCCCAGATCATGTAATCCCCAAAGACCACTAGGGAGATATACTCAATGCAAAAGCAAAAGAGCCTTTATTCAAGCTCGAGCCAGGGCCTTTGGGGTACCTGACACAGCGAGAATGTTCTGAAGGGCCCAATCTCTGGGTCGCAGGGGGTTTTATTGTGGTAACTAGTGGGATGGGGATCTTCCAGAGTGCAGGGAGTATGATTGGTTACTTTAAATGCTCTTTGGCACTCATTGGTTAGGCCTGCATTGAATGGTCAATTTCAGCTTGGGTCGCCTGATGGGGTGAGTGTCTTGCTTAGCTCTGATAGGCTGGGAATGGGTATTCTGAGAACAAAGGAGGTCTAAGATGGGTGCTATCCTGGGAACAAAGGAGCTCTAAGATGGTGGCACCTTACAAAATGGGGTTACTCTTATTCTTTCAGTCTTAAGACTTTTAAAGTTATTTCTTTAGGTTGAGTTAACAAAGTCCAAAGACTCTTTACCAAAAGAAAAATTCTAGATGGAAAATGAAAATACTAGGGCATTCCCAGGAGTTCATAATGGTAACAAATGAACCCTGGGCAGGGTGAGTATCCCTATTGGCCAAGACAAGGAAGCTGGAAATCATGGCCTTTGCAAGCTGCAGGAGGAAAGTTCCCAGGAAGATACAGGGGTATGATGCAGGACAGAGCACTCTGACCCTCTGGGCACTGGATACATCCTGGGCTGAGCCTCACACACAGGAAGGGCCAGCCCACAGCTGCCACACTCAAGGACTTCCCCCTCCTTTGCTTAATCTGCTGTCTTCATGATTTGAATGAAATAAAATAAATCTAACTTTGTTCAGCTTATGACAGACACCTTCCATGTTCAAAGTCAGCTTCAAGTGGCTGCATGGATTCACACCTAGGGGCAAGCAGCCTGTCCAAGTGCAGGGTTCCACCTCAGCAGGAGAACAATTTCCACTGATTATAATTTCCCCAGAGCAGAGGGAGATGGAATCCATTCAGGTCCCTCTGCCAAGTTGGTTGACTCTCTCCTAGAGCTTTCAGAAACTCTAGCATCACACAGCAGTGTCCTTCCTTCTCTCAGCACAGAGAGGCTTACTGCCCACCCACTTGATCCCCATCTGCTGTCACCTGCCTACATCTGGGACCTCCTCATTTGGGTCCCCTGGGCCTCTGTCTAGGGCAGGTGTCCCTGTGTAGATCTTCCACTGGGTCCTCTAGACCCACCTGGGCCACACTTGGCCTTTCCTGGAATATGGAAGTTCAGAAACTTCTAATACCAACTCCATCACTTGTGAGGGATGAGCAATGATTCTTATCTTTTAAGCTGCTGAACATGGGTGATGTGCTCTGCAATTGCTGGTAAGCAGCCCAGGCCAGGCCATCTCTATCCTACCTGCTCTCTATGGCTGTGGAACAAAAGGATTCTTAGCCACAGGTGAGTGAAGGGCCACAGCTGTTTGCAGAGAGCTATGCTGCCAGGCTAGGGAACCAGATTTGGCCCCTGAATTGTAGTGTGGGGACCACAGCTCTCAGCTAACTTAACAAATGCAAAAATATACAGACAACCACTGAAATTCTTTACAGCCTGAGTTTGAGGTTAGAGGGGGCAGAAGTCAAGAATGGACTAATTATTTCCTGAATAAAAATGCACTTGGGTGGGCGGGAGTGCTCCCCTGAACTGCTGACGTGTGGTCCAGCTCAGCATGGGACTCCGTTTTTTCACTTCCATGGTCGGACCAACCTTCTAAGCACTGCTTGTCAGGGTAGGGACCAGGGAAAGAGGCCAAGCTGACAGGAGCCTGACTAGTTCAGAGGACATGGGACCCAGCACCAGCAAGAGAAGCTCATTTGGGGCTCCTGGGGAGGCACAGAAAATCCCTACTTATAAAATGTCAAGGCCACGTGACTTTTCCACAGTGCCATCCCAGCAGTCTCTCATTTCTGCTTCTGAGACTCAGCAGGGAGGATTTTGCTTAGAAGTACAGAATCTCCCCAATCACCTTGAAGCTGACTTTTGAAAATGCCTTTCATAAAACCATGACAGGTAATCACAAAAGGAACCGCGGGGCCCACATATTATTCTTGTCGGGCTCATGAAATCTATCAAAAAGAAAAAATGAGAAAAAGACTGTGTTCCAGCTCAGGTGAGCTTTCTTCTTAAGAAAGCTTCTTCTTAACAAAAAAGCTTTCTTCATAAGTCAAGCTAAAAAATAACCTGAGATGCCCATCTAGGGGAAAGCCGGAGGGTGGGTTCACCAGGCCCAACATTGCGATGTTCTCTTTGCTTTGCATTTACTTTAATTCCCAGATTAAAGGAACAGCTCATTGTAGGAGAGAAAAAAATTTCTCACCATAGATATGATTTAAATTTCTTGACTTTTCTTCTGCTGTCAGTTCACTGTTAGGCACCAATGAAATGCATGTCCTTTTCCAACCAAATTCTGTCTTAGCTACTTTGTCATTGCCAAATGTAACTTTTTTTTTTTTTAAAGTAAAGCTCTCACTAAAAGCTGTTTCCACTAATTTTTTTTTTCAATACTGCTGTCAGGCTGCCAAAACCATTGGAAATATGTACATATATATATATATATATATATATATATATATTTTTTTTTTTTTTTAAGGTATAAAAGTTTGTTTTTTATTTGACTGCCAGAGCCATCTAAGTTCATTCAGCCTTTCCACCACCCTCTGCTTGAGGGTGCCATTTGAGAATGTTGGTGTCTTTACTCTTGTTTCATGGGAGCAAAGGGCAGTGAGCAGGCTCCACAGAGGGGCCTGCGGGGCCTCCCATCTGATGTCCACGTGGCCTGGCAGTGTTGGTGGGGCCAGTGCCCCTTCCTGCCCAGGCAATGGAGACCATGAGGGCCCCCGGACGGTGGCCCACACGGGGCATTGGCTGCTTGAGCGCGCAGTGAGCGGTCCTGGTGAACGCCATGCCCTCAGCAGGTTCACCAAGTCTCAGATCAATTTCTAAGAGGGGATTAAATTCTAGGGATAAGACAAACAGCTCCTAAACAAAACATTTGATCGATGAAAGAAACGTCTAAGACCCTCCCTCATGGGTGTTTTAAAGAGCACAGTGAAAGGCTGATGAAGTCCACGCGGATTCAGGCCGAGCTTTCACTGGAAAGGAATAAAAAGGGGACTTTTCACAGGCACAGCTGACACTTTGCCACCTCGTGAAAATTAGAGGCTTTCTCTGCCTCGTGGGCTCAAAGGGGACACTTCAGGGAGGAAGCTTCCCACGCAGTAAGGGCGGTGGTGGAAGCTTTTATAGTCCTCAGCTCTGGAAGGGCACTTTTGGTTTGACAAAGACGTCACGTAATTGTCAACCCTTTGAAAGAAGAGGAGGCGCCTGGCTTGTCCGTGTTCCCGCGCAGACGTGGAACGTGGGGGTCAAGCTCAGGTGTGGGACACACTGCACAGGCGTGGGTGCAGGGGTGTGGTGTGTGTGGGACACTGTATAGGTGCAGGTATGTGTGGGGGGACACTGCACAGGCGTGGGTGCGGGTGCAGGAAAGCCTTCCAGGAGCAGTGCTTGCCCACCTGTGGCATGAGGGCAGTATCATTATGCAGGACCAACAGTAGCCTTCTGTCTTTCCCCTCTGGCTTCTCAGAATAGATATTTCCCCTCCTCTTCTATAGGGGAAAAACAGTTCCCAAATCGGCCAAGTCTTGTATGTGATTTTTGAGGTGTGTTGTGTGACTCTGAGGTGTATTCATTCACTTAAAACATTTTCCAAATGGGGCTCAGATACAGCTGTGGTTAGTGGGTGAGTTCAACAAAACCCAAAACAGAGTTTGGAATCAGAGATCTGGGAGAAATCTGTGCAGGATGGGAGAGGTGGAGTCGTCCCTGACTCTGAGTGTGCTTGTGCGTGATTGATGCAGATGCTGTAACCTAAAGAGGTTCTCCTTTTCCATCAAGGTCAGGTTCATAATTCATCAGTTTTCTGGGCTGTGGTAGGTCTGAGCTGAGTCTATTTCTCTTATCTTCTTTTCAGCCTACATGTTCTATCAACCTTATGCAATGCATATTATCAAGGTAATTTAATGCAATTTTAGTCATGATAATGTTTTCCTTTTTCAAAATTAGAAAATAATTTAAAAAATCTTTGATCTATACTTTTTTTTATTAAATCTTATATACATAGATCATGAATACATTTATGCCTTTGTGGGATTCAATCTGATGATTACTTGTACAAATTAGAGTGCTTAAATCCTACTTATTAACATAGCTTTCACCTCATTTACTTAATCACAGTGTTAAGACATTTGTGTTCAAGACTTAATAGATTAGACTTGTATCCTTGCAATATGCTTCATAGGTGAGGTCCCACCATTAACCCTCCCTGTATAAAACCAGCCCCTCCCTTCCCATAACCCCTACCCCTCCCTCCTTCATCCTGGGCTATAGTTGTGATTTATCTCTCATATGAAAATGTGATTACAAATTGGTTTTATAGTAGTCCTGAGTACATTGGATTTTTTTTTTCCATTTCTGAGATACTTTACTAAGAAGAAGATTTTCCAGCTCCATCCATGTAAACATAAAAGAGGTAAAGTCTCCATCTTTTTTAATGCTGCATAGTATTCCATGGCATACATATACCAAAATTTATTAATACCTTCATGGGTTGATTGGCACTTGGGCTTCTTCCAAGACTTGGCAATTATGAATTGAGCTTCAGTGAATAATCTGGTACAAATATCTTTGTTACTAAGTGATTGTTGGTCTTTTGAATATACACCTAGAAGAGAAATTGCAGAATCAAATGGCAGATCTTCATTTAGATCCCTGAGTATTCTCCAAACTTCTTTCCAGAAGGAACGTACTAGCTTGCAGTCCCACGAGCAGTGCAGAAGTGTTCCCTTTTCTCCACATCCATGCCAACATCTGTAGTTTGGGGATTTTGTGATGTAGGCTACTCTTACTGGAGCTAGATAATATCTCAAAGTGTATTTGGTTTGCATTTCTCTGATACTTAAAGATGATGAGCATTTTTTCATGTGTCTGTAAATCATGCGCCTGTCTTCTTCAGAGAAGCTTCTGTTCATGTCTCTTGCCCACAATGAAATGGGATCACTTGTTCTTTTCTTATTAATAAGTCTGAGTTCTCTGTGGATTCTGGTTATTAGTCCTTTGTTTGAAATATAGCCTGAAAATATCCTCTCCCATTCTAAGGGCTGTCTGCTTGCTTTACTTACTGTGTTCTTGGCTGTTCAGAAGCTTTTTAGTTTGATCAGATCCCAGTAATGTATTTTTGATGTTGCTTCAATCGCCTGGGGGGTCCTCCTCACAAAGTATTCTCCCAGGCCAATTTTTTTAAGTGTTTCCCCTGCACTCTCTTCAAGAATTTTTATAGTTTCATGTCTTAAGGTTAAGTCTTTTCGCCAGTGAGAGTCAATTTTTGTTAGCAGAGAAAAGTGGGTCCAATTTCAGTCTTCTACAAGTAGCCAGCCAAATCACCCAGCACCATTTGTTAAATAAGGAATCTTTCCCCCAATTTATCTTTTTGATAGGCTTATCAAAGATCAAATGATGATAAGTGTCTGGGTTCATCTCTTGGTTCTCTATTCAGTTCCATACATCTACCTCTCTATTTTTGTGCCAGTACCATCATGTTTTGATCACTATAGATTTATTGTATAGTCTGAAGTCTGGAAGTGTGATTCCTCCTGATTTGTTTTTATTTCTGAGTAATGTCTTGGCTATTTGAGGTTTTTTCTGTTTGAGCCTTGAAATAATAGTTACTGTGTTTCCATGGTTTAGGCACAGAGAAAATTCCCATCCACATGGTCTGTGTTCATAACCTCATGAAGAGGAAATCGTGGCACCAGTCTTCACCTTAGAGGAGTCAGTTCAAGAACGTCTTGCAGATTTGACCACTGTAAAGCTGTTTTCGGTTCTGAGTGTCTGAGATATTTCCTCAGAACTTCTGCTTAGAATCATTGGTTCAATTTGAGGAAGAGGAGGAACACAGGTCTGTCTGTTTTGGTCACTGCCATATTTCCAGCTCTGGAACTCCTGTTGACAGGGACACACTCCTGTCTCAGGACCCAGACTTAGTGACTCTGAAGGTGGGTCACTCCCCGTCCTGTAGACCTTCGGGGTGCCGGGTGGGGGAGAGCAGGCTGAGGATGCCTCTTGCTTTTTGACTTCTGGCCTTGCTGATCCCCAGCTCTGCCTGGTGTGAGGGAAGGGGAGGAAAACTGGGAAGGTGCTGACACGTGGGCTTGCTTTTCCCAGAGGCTTAGTTAGGTGGCCTTTTAAATGGGTTTTTTCTTTCCAAGAGTTTTAAAACTGACACAGGCATTTTTATATCTATCGTCCTGTAAAAACTGCTAATTTGCACAACACTTAATGTATTCTGAAATGGAAATGAATGATGCAGACCTATTTTAAGTAACAGCTTATTTTATCCTTTAGAATCCCATTTATATTTTGTGTCAATATTTTCATCTACATACGTTGATCTCGCCATTATTTTGGATATTTTCGCCATCACAAGTTGTACGCTGGTGCATAGATGGTAACGAGTCTGCAGCTGTGAGCTTGAACTACCTGTTGATTCTGGAAATCAACAGCCCAGGAGGAGGCCATGAGCCCAGACTCCCCTATGCCTGTTAGTTACTAGCTCCCAAGGACAAAGTAAGCGTTTGCCGCTGGTGGCTCTGAATGAGCACCCTTAATGTCCTCGGGGATAACATTTGCAGGAACCTGAAATCCATGACACTGTGTAGGAAGCCTGCCTCCTGCCAAGTCACATTAGGCTCACTGTGGGCACCATTTGTCACCACTGAGGCTCCAGCTACCATTGTGCCATGCACTGCCGTTAACGTCCCACAGACATTTGCTGAATGAATCAACAAATATGCTTCCACCGAAAACCTCCATGTTTTTCTGACAAGAGTTACTTTGGAGTTTAATTTGGGTCTCCTTGAATATATGTAGTGAATTTTTTTAGAAAAGGAAGTGTAGTACTTTCTTTTAAAACATACATTGTGTTAGTTTCATCTCAGGGTGCTGACCTTTACAAGGTCTCCATTGTGCATTTCACGATGCACCTTCCCTCCCTCCGACTTAGCCGTGCCTGTGGTGACGCGCCCCGCGCACCCCATTCTCCAACTACAAATCAGTATTATCCCACATTAACTTCTCCACTTTGGGTGCAGGATGCACAGGAAAAAGCCAAATCTTCCAGGGACTTCTTTGCAAGTAGAACTTTCTTTGGTGAGGTCATCCGGGTGCTTGATGACCACTACTATCTCCAATGTGTGAGCGTGTGCTGATCACACTCTCAGAAGGGGAAGAGCATCCTAGGTAGGAACATCCTTAGAGATGGCAGGTGCATGGTCAGGTACAAGGAGGCTCTTGTCCTGGTTTGCTGAGAACTTCTTCCAGGGTCCTCACATTGTACCCACAAGGAGGCCCTTTGGAGGGAGGTATTGTGACTGCTCTGACAGCAGATGGGCAACTGGAGAAGATGGAGGCTTCACACAGGTCCAGCCTGCGTGGCAAGTAGGAGCCACCATCTCCTGCATGTGGGCCACACCTCACCTTTGACATCCCATGTACTGACCATTGCAGAGACCGGTCAGAAATCTGAGGGTGGACTGCAGACTGGGCCCTTAGCCACTGTGTCCCAAACACTGGAGAAAGCAAAACCAAACCAAACACAAATCTCCCCAATTTTACATCTATCTGCTTTGAAAAATCCTGCCCTACTTTTCACATGTCTGAGTAGCAAACAATCAAATGGAGGCCCCACCAAGAGGCAGAGAAGGATGGGTTGTGTGATCAGCAGAGCCTGTCAGTAATCAGAGGCATTTGAAAATCAGCTCCTGTAAATTATCCACATGTCGTATCCCACTGACTGGGCTTCTCAGCACTGCTGGGCTATGCTGGGCACCCTGAAGGGAGAAAACAGTCACAGAGTATATTAAACTAGCCTGACGATGGAAATGCTAGGTCATGGCCAACACGGCAACGTGAACATTAAAAGGCCTTTGCTGGTGTTCAAACACAGAGAGCAACTGAATCCTGGGAGCGAGAGATTCTCAGAGAATTGTTTATGTGCCCACAGGTTTTTTAAATTCTGGAATCAAATGCAATTAGATCTTTCTTTCTTTGATAACTGGTATGTGCTCTGAAGCCGCTAAAATAAAGATAATGAGATGAGAAAAGGAAGGTTCACATGAACCCCTCAGAGCTTCATTCCTAGTGTTCAACATACCTTGCTCTGAGGCTCATCTCCTAGAATGGACCCACAGTGTGCTAAGCTTCTTCATCACAACCACTGCTACATTCACCTCTGTCTTTTCAAATCAGTTTCCACTCTTTGAAATGTTTGTACCTGGGAGCCTAATTCTGTGCTGTGACTGTAATTTCCTGGCCTTTCCTAATAGAGTTTTCTTTGCTTTTCCCCTGTCAGCCCTCAGCCTGGAAACCCAATGTGCTTTGTTCAAGCAGGGCCTGTGGTACTCAGCCGGCTGCAAAGCAGAGCCGGTGTGCGGCGTTCCCTAACAAGGAGGCCCACCTGCTCATAACTTCATTTCCTTGCCTCTTAGGATTATAGGCATTTCCAGGTCCTCCTCCTAAAAATGTAAATCAATACACTTTGAGAGGAATAGTCATCGACCCACATCACTAAAGAGAATTGCCTTCTCGAAATCACATTCTACCAAATGCTCGTAAGTAAATTATAAATTCAATCAGGTTCAGTAACATAGACTAAGACAATTTCCAGAATAATATATTTCTTCACTTTTACTAATGCTTCATTAGTGAGAAAGTTTTGTTTTATTGGGATATAATGTACAAAAATAAATAAATGGAACAGAGGGAAATAGGTTCATTCATGGTGGTACAATAACAGTATTTTCCACAGAGGGGGCAAAGACAGCACTTGGGCCGCACAGTGAGACCCCACAGGCCTGCGTGGCACAGGTAAGTCCTGGTCATCCTTTACTCAAGGATTGGGGTGGGCCTGTGGCAGGAGGGCTTCAGGTGACAGTGACCTTGGCTCCTTGTTGGCTCCTGCACCCGCTGCCCCCACCCCAGCAGATGGTGGCTTTCAATGGCCAAGTCCCTGTAGACTCTCCTTTCTTCTCCTGAAAGTGACAGTCAAAGCCCTCTGCCTGCACCTGGGTAGGGGTGGTGCACTGGTGATTTTTCAGTAAAATTCAAAACTGAGGAGATTTTAGAGATATCTGCACATCTCAAACTAAAACTGTTTCTGACTTGGCCCCTATCCCCTGAAGAGTCTGGGTCTGGGAGAAGAAAATGCTAAGACTGCCTGAGGAGTCTAGTTTTCAAATGGGGCAATAATCAATAGCTGTCCCCCCAATATGCTGCAGGGAAGATAGCTGGCACCCTTTTTATGGCACTGTGGGCACTGTGTGTGGTCAGCCACAGGTGTCGCTGGACATGAGGAAGACGGCAGGTGAGAATGCAATCCAGCTGCTCTATTTTCATAAGAAAATATCTTTTCTGTCTTTTAACTTTAAAAGGTTTGCATCTTTCAAAAAAGAATTCTATGTCTACCAAAAAACAAACTTTAGCATAAAATCTTCCTGGGAAAATATTCTTTTCATTACTACCCAGTAGAGCAGTGGTTCTCAACCTTCTTAATGCTGTGGCCCTTTAATACAGTTCCTGTGGGTCACAACCCACAGGTTGAGAACCACTGCAGTAGAGGCACATTTTAAAGAACTTTATTTCTTTCATAAAAAGAAAAAAATCTTCAATTTCTTCACTTCTTTGTGCAACAGAGCCTTATTTTTCAGGGGGCTCGGGCTTTCTGGGATAAGGTAAGATGATAAGCACCTGTTGGATTTGGAGCCCAGAATACCCACATTATGAGAGAAGTTGGGGAAAGAGAAATTTCTAAAATTTTATCTTTTCTGTTGCTGGATATTTTATAAAGTTCTAACTCTGATTTCTATTTGAATATGAATAGGAAGTCTGAGTTAACAAATGAGAATAAGCACCCGGACAGAACAATGTCACTTGACACTCCGTCTCTCCATTCATATGGAAGACTATTACTTTAAAACTCACTTGATATACCCTGCTCCTTTCCAGAGCCTTCCAAGGAAGCCATCAAAATGTTAATAAGGATTTTATTTATAATACATATTACATATACGTACATAGATGTATAGTCTTTAAAAAGGAGGATATGTTTTTAAACACATAAAAACCATTGATTATAAATATCTGGTATATTAAAATATTTCCCTCCTCCTAAATATTAGATAAACAAGGAGTGGCAGATAGAGCTGAAACTCTTGCTAAAATCTTACTTGCCTCATAGAACACCAAACCTTTAGTGTTTGCACATTTAGTTTCCAACAGAGGCTGTGGGAGCACCTGATTATTTTCTTATATTCCTGTGCTTTGCGGGCTGATGGCTTTATATCCATCCTTTATTTGAAGCCTCGGCAAGTAAATACATGATAATCTTGACTCTTCATAACTAGTCTGAATTCCTAAAAAAATTTTAAAGAACTCTAGTTAATTGCTTTTAGTAACAAAAATGTAAAGTGTCTCTTCTTAGCAGAGACAATATGAGAAACAAGAAATCCAAATTACGATGACTTTGGAAAATAATTAAAATTCACATTTAATGATGTGCCATTCCATATTGTGAATTACATGACTGCATAAAAATTAAAACTGAAATAAGTAATTGAAGCTGGTTTCCTCGTCCCGCGTACTTCCACTGCAACTCCTTTCTCAGCTGCTGCCCACTCTGCTCCCTACTAGAGAAAAAGGGCCAGGCCACAGTGCAAATCCAAAGGAAACGCTTTCCTTTTTGAGGAAACACACACCGAGCTCTCAGTATTGTCTACTGCAGGTTTTATGAACGTGAATCTGGTTTCACCTGCGTGGGAAGTGGCGGTGGGCAGCAGCGACACCCCGCCTGTCGTTTGAGGCGCACAGGTGCGTGCTGTCTGGCTTCCCTTAGCCACGGGTTTGTGCTCACTCGTGGATTTAACAAGGGTGACCCATCTTTGGAAACTGGTGACCTATATTGTTGTCATGTTCATATCACAACAATAGACTCATTATAAAATCACACAAAGCTGCAATACTGTGCAGGAAAGAACCCTTTCTTAAGAACATAACGTATCTCCCGGCACTGGTCAGGACCCGTCTTTAGCTGCAATACGTGTATTTCCTTGCGATGCTCTGACTGTCCATAAACTCGGGGTCCACCGAGGCCACCTTGGCCGCTATGAAGGAGTGGATGCAATGGAGCACGGCCGTCAGGTCCTGAAACTCCAGTTCCTATAAGAAAAACATACAACTAAATGTGTTTATTATAATTATTGGGAGAGCACGTTACAAACATACTTAACACATTTCTGTACTTTGTGAACTCAAAGTAAAATTACACATGACAGAAGGAAGTAAAAGGCAAAATAATATCAAAAATTGGCTACGCACATAAAATGCTGTTTTATTAGTATTACTACTCTGGCCGTTTAGCGCATTTTTCCTTCTGCCCCAGGGGTAGGGACGAGGGAGGCTGAGGCGCATTTTCCTGATTTTGCATCCTGACTTGACGCCGCTCAGGGACGGGATCCCATCTCCACTACATCAAGGACCTGCGCGGGGTCCTGGGAACATGCTCATGCTGTTTGTCATTTGGCAGAAGTCGCCATTGTGTACCATCCCTGCCACCTCCGTGTGCATTTTTATGACAAAGACCATGGTCCAAAGAAACAGCCACCAGGTCTGCAGTGGCGAGCTGTGGCGGGCTGAGTGCGCATGTGCAGTGAGCCGTGTGGTGCTCAGTGCGCATGTGCAGTGAGCAGTGTGGCGCTGAGTGCAGTGAGCAGTGTGGCGCTGAGTGCGCATGTGCAGTGAGCCGTGTGGTGCTGAGTGCAGTGAGCTGTGTGGCGCTGACTGCACGTGTACAGAGAGCTGTGTGGTGCTGAGTTCGCATGTGCAGTGAGCTCTACCATGCAGCAGGAGCCCAGAGGACCCTGGGTCAACAGCATCCCATTGCCATGGCAACAGGGGCCACAAGACAGGATGCTCCAGGGGCTGCTGAGTTTCCCTGAGAGATGGTGGTGCCCTCACTAGAGGGAAAATAAATAAATAAAAAGGAAAAATAGGCCTAAAGTAAACTCCTGGTCCTTATTTCCTCATTTTAAAGACCCCAAATGTCTAGAAGCAAAAGTGACCAACAAAGTGTTCTTCTTCCCACAAACGTCTCCATGTAACATCTCCAGGCCAAATCAACAGGTAACTCAGCAGTGAACCCCAAAGCTGAAATAGAAGGTAAGTTGCTTCTAGAATTTGTTCAGTTATTGTGAAAAATAGTCTTAACGTTTTGGATGGTAAATACGACTCCCCACCATCCTGCTGCTCCATTGGACAGGTGGAAAGGACTTTAAACGCTTTCTTCTCACGCCCTGTTCCTCTGCTTTGTTGGTACAATGAACTTCCAATACAGTGAACAAGGACAAATTCCTTTTAAGGTGACTTCTAATTGATTGACATCTATTTACCATATTTCCTCAGAATTCTAGCTTGTCCTACACTGCTGAGATGACATCAGAAAAAAGGAGACAGAAAACCCTGCCGGTCAGGTCCTAGTCCTGCTCCTCTGAGCAGCTGTAAAGGCGGGATCCTGATATTTTCACCGGACAGGATGAGGAATGGGGAAGGCATGGTGGGGGGAGAACTTCCTCAGGTACAGAACCAGTTTTTCTGAGCTGCTTCTCATCACCCAAGGACTAGACATTTCAGCAATGCTGTGAACTTCCCTTACTGTGTGAAGCCCACCTCAGCTCTCCCTGGCCTCCTCTGGGTGCTGCTCTTCTCTTGGGATAATACTGGCCCAGGAGGGCTACCCAGAGTTCAAGGATGAGGACATGGACAGTGGGGGGAAGCAGAATTTTCACTATGGCAAGACTAGGAGTGAGTGGCAAATATCTGACACCTATGATATCTTTGGTGCCAAGGGGTGAGAGAGAGCCTGCGGGAAAATGAATCCAGCCCAAAGGGTCAGCTACTTGGAGAGGCCACAAACACCAGGATGTCAGGTCTCAATATCCCAAGAGGCCCCGATCTCCTCAGTGAGGGGCTGGTGCAGAGTGGGGGCTTCCAGGCACAGCTGGCACCTGCTGTGTTCATATTGGTCCCCAATATCTCCTAGCGCTGCCACCCAGGACTCTCTTCTTCATCCTAATGTGAATTGAGTTCCTCCTTTGCATATGAATGAATCTTAACCTTGATAGCTACACAATTATCTTGATTCTTTCAAGTTACAAAGACCAAAATGTTTGAGATGTGTAGGTGTATTCTCCTGCCAAAGCTTCACAACATTTAAGCAGTTTCATAAAGAAGCATTTCCCTTGTTAAGCAGGGGTACCCTCATTCTGGTTGTGAGTAGAACCCTGCAAGCTGCCTTGATAGGTGCTGGGCGTTAATTTATGGTGGGCTCACTACTATACCAAAAAAACCTATGCCAATTTTTTATTGATTTTGCTTCATCCATGGAAGAGAGAAAAACCAAGTAACTTTTTAAATACACAGGTTCTTGAAAACTTAATCTGTGCTATGTTTCCAAATAGTAACTACTGAGCTTCTCAATGGGACATCTGGGAACCATAGAATATATACTTCAATGTCTTGGTGCCTTATATATACAAGGTGAAGTTTGCTCTGCAAGTTCCCAAGCCTTATCCTATAACAACACAATGCCTGAAAACCAGGAGCTAAATAGCCACCAGCATGATGAACACATTCAAAAGCAACATCAATGATTCTTGGTACCATAAGCTGAAGCCACATGGCAAAATCTTTGAAAATACTAGCAGAACAAAGTGAACTCATACCACTGAATTCCACCCCAAAATCTCAGTCAGCAGGGGGTTGCAAAGGGGCTCTGCCAACTGAGAAGTTCGGGGGGAAAGCAGGCCTGGCAGAGAGAAGAGGGAGCCCTCACACATTACAGTCTGAACATCAACCCAAGTAAGCCGACTTCTGACCTTTTCACACATCTTATCAGGCTTCAGCCAAGACAAACAGCTAATATCCCTGGCAGTACTCAATCAATCCCTCGCTCCCTCTCTGAGCTGCTTCTCAGCTGCTTCTCCTCATCACCCAAGGACTAGACGTTTCAGCAATGTCTAGGCACTTAAGTCAGCTCAGGCACTCCCTCCCTCCCTCCCTCTCGCCCTCCCCCTCCCCCTCTTTCTTTCTGCCTCTCTCCCTCTCTCCCTCCCCCCCCACAGCTAGTTCCACTTTAGATTAGGAGAAAAGACCAAACAAAGAGTGCCTATCATGCACCAAATAAACAAATAAACGAATTCTTGCAAATTATTTTCTCCTGAGCTAAAAGAATTTACTTAGGGAAGGAATTTTTTCAGTAGGGTTACAAAATTTTATGCCATGTACACATGTATACACAAATATAGACAGAAAGCAAGATCTCACAGCCTTACATTTTTTTGGTCACAAAACAGTAAAATATAGGAATATAAGCTTACTGGTTTATTTCTACTTTATAATTTCTGTTCCAATTTGTATTTTTGACAAAATGGAACAAGTTAAGGCTATTTGCTCACATGGTTAAAGCTTTTTAGCAATATTTATGGGGAAGGCTTTTAAGATTTTTTATTTGCACAGCTTCAAAAGGATTTTTTCTTCTTTTCCTTTCAAACCATCAATTTTTAAATCACCAATTCCATTGGCCTAAGCAATTGCTATCCAGGTGAACCTAAAATTACATTTATAAAAAGGATCACTTAAGTGCCTGAGCTGGTGGTTGCCATGGAGCTGGTGTGATTAAAGCCATAAATTGGAAAGTTTTTCTTCCCCCTATCTTGGCTGGAATGTGGTAGAAAACAAAACAAAAACTCCAAGTGGCTTTGACTTCAATAAGGCCTTTTGTTCTCAGGCCTGGCTTACTGATCAGTCAGTGTAGACAGAGAAGCACTTTGAGACAGACCCTTTTATTATTGTTCTGAGCTAAGGCTTGACAAGGTGCTTCAGAGGAGACCTGGATGGCAAAAGGCTAACTTCTATAAACACTTAACTAGTCCTTCCACCTTTTTTTTCCTTTGGGACAGGTAGGTAACCAAGATAAAAAGGCAGGAGATTCAAAGTCAGCAGACAAAGAGGCAAGAGGCCACTAGATCAGGATCTAAAAGGTGTCTTGCTGTTTCTGAGGCATTTGGTGTCTCTTCTGTGTTAATGCATTTCTAAAGTGCAGTCTTCATCATCTGAAATGGTCAACATAGTGGCCACTGTAATTCTAAATTATCTTTGGTGCAGTTTGCACATTGAATTAAAAATGTGCCCCAAGACGGGCCATGTTTGGACACAGAGCTGGCTGGGGGGCTCTGGAAGAAAGTTGTCCTTAGAACTGGGGGTTGCCTCACATTTCTTTTTGTTTGTTTTTTAGTGAAGAGATAAGACTTTCCTTTTGTGCTTTGCTCCTCAAGCTGATTTTACTACCTAAAATGAGGCATCTTGGATGAACCCTTGTTAGGTGCTGCAGGATGGCTATGGGACTGTCATGCCATACACTCGCAACACAGACTACTATAATGGACATTCTGCAATAGCGGTGGAGAATGAGGTGTACTGTTGATGCAATCATGAAATTACAGGCTGTTAAAAATAAAAAAATTCACACATCTGTTCCAAGTTCATACTGGTCACCAAGGTTCAGATGATGGAATCTGGCCAAGGGTCCAGGCAGAGAAGCAAACCTGGAAAGGCCGTGATGCCCTTAACCAAAGGACCCAGGGACTCAGTTTACCCTGGAAGCTGATGGACACCGTGGAGTGGTGGAAACAGCCCCGATGCAGCACTGGCCTTGAGTATGTCTGTGAGGTGAGCACCTGTGGCATCATCTCTAACAGGGCTGAAAGCCGCTAGGACTTGCATGGCAGAAGAGGGGGTGATGGGAACTATTCCCCAGAATAGGCATGTAATGCCATGCCATGAAGATGCGATTATTTTATTTTAGGAGCTCTTTTTTCCTTATTGAAAGAAAAACCACCTAGACCCTTCCTGAATGGACAGTCTGGTCATCTGGGTAGGATGCTATTAACCTGGGCAGGTGTGATCAGATGGCATGTGCTTGCTGCTTCTGTCCACACTGAAGAGGGAACACAATCCCCCAGGGACAGATCTTACTCAAGAAAAAGAAGTGAGAAACACCAGCTTTTCCTCTTTAATAATAGTTATGTAAATATAAGCTGAGGAGCTTCCCCTTCTGGTATCAGCAGGTGTCTGGCAAGGAGAGCCCAAGAGACTTCTGGAAATAAGAGGATCTCACTGGAAGGCCTCTTAAACCTCCAACCCCATGTCCCTATTTGAGATGGGCTGGTAGAAAGAGCACATGTTAGCAGGAATTCTGCTGGACAGGCTGGGCTTGTGGCTGAAGCTGGAACCCCTGAGACCAGCCTCCCTGCCACGGTCAGCACCAGGCACAAGGGCACAGTCTTCAGATTCAGGGGAGGCCAAGCAGATGCCTTCCCCTGCAGCCTCCAGAAGGAATCCAGCAGCCTGAGTTTGGGAAGGGCTTCCCAGCTGGCACCTGTTGTGTTACTCAACCTCATATTGAGGCTCCATGGCAGACATTACACCTGTATTTTACAGATGAGGAAACTGAGGCTCCAGGACCCTGGTTCAAACCGAGCCCATGGGACATAGGAAGAATTTGCCCCTTCCAGCCTGCTGTTCTACCCAGTGGTGCTGCCGACCCTCTACAAATAGGGATTAAACTGCTGTAACACGCCAAATCGTCTCTCTGTGTCCACCATTCCAGCCAAACACATTTACAGTTTGCAACACCTTTTAGGTGGAAGCTACATCCGTTTTATAGCTGAAAAAGCAGAGAGTTAGAGAGCTCAGGCACAGGGCTCCAGAGCCCAGGGCATCACAGTTGGGGACTGACCAGCTCTGGGCTGGTAGCCCCCACCCCCCACCCAAGAACTCTCACCACTAGTATTTGCCCTGCTGCAGATCAATCCTGTTGCCCCAGGTTTTTAAAAAGTTCTTTTAATCTTTAATGGTGGCTGAGATGATGATTTTAAATATGATCTACATCTTGGCACAATTTTCAACCTTTAGGGGTTTTAAACATTGAAACTTTCTTTAAGTAGGCAGAACTTTTTGGAATTCGTGAGGTTTGAACTGTGCTTGTCAGGATGGGAGTAATGAGGTCACCCATAACTTGAAGAAACATTCCTCCCTCCCCTCTCACTTCTCAGGCCCAGACGCATCCCATCTGTCACAAGAGTGACACTTTCAATCAACATATAAATGTTAATACTGCCCGTGAGTCCTCAATAAATCTCCTCCAGGGGAAATCACATGTCTTCATTGCAGTATCTGTTTTTCTGTCTCACTCTGAGCTGACTATCCCCTGCTCATAAACAGTAGCCATCCCGGGTTCTTAGTTTCCCCACTGTCATCTAGTGACTCCATGGGGAAGGAGAAGAGTCATCTACATGCATTTAAGAGAACAGCCTCCACCCAGCCCTAGTAATCTCAACCCAGACCACATTTCAAAGCAAGCCACCTTCAGCCACCCCACTTCCCAGTGGGTTTAAAGGTGTGAAATTAACAAATAACTGTCCGGAATCAATAAATATGCTTTGCAACTTGCTTTAGAATATGCCCCCAAATAAAGGATGAGGTATGACAAATGTAAGAAATAATCATGCTCAGATCTCAAATCACCTCTTCCTGTTCTGCAGAGAACTCCGGTCGGGGCTGGACCACGTTCCCATTTTCATATTATGATGGTCAGAGTCTCTGAAACAGAGACAGACACACGGGATGCCAAGCTTGTCACCAGAAGCGCTGCTAGAACTCGGCTGTCCAAGGGTGGTGGGAGCTCTGGTCTGGAGCATCCGTGCATTGCTGTGGCATCCACACACTCCCTACAGCCAAGATCGAGCCCCATTGTTTTTGTGTGGCTGGACAATTTTCTGGACGTTTGGGCAGGTGTGACCTAGACCCAACCAGAGGCTGTGGGCCTTGTCTGAGGAGCAGGGACCCCAACAGGAGCCCCTTAGCATTGCTGTGGTGGTTCAGTGAGGGGCTGGCGCAGAGTGGGGGCTTCCAGCACAGCAGTGCCAGCAGACACAGGCACCTTCTCTCTGCCAGATTAGCAAGGCATCCTCAGCCTCAAGGCGAAAAGGTAAAATAAAATAAAAAGCAGGTGCCAATATCTCCGATTTTCAAGAGATGGAGTTTTAAGTAACTTTTGCCAAGTGACAAGGCCCATTAGTGACAGAACTGACGCTTGCAGTCAGGTACCTCATCCTTAGCCCCATGGGTCTCTCTGTTCCACTCACAGAAGATTGCAGAATTGGGAAACTAAAAAAATTACCATGTCACCGAATGTTTAAGAATAAACTCACAAGTTTTGCCCAGAATAGTCCTGCAGAGAAGGCATCTCCTGGGAGCTTCCCAGACACACAGGATCTCAGGCTCACCCCGATCTGCTGGGCTTACAGCTCTGCTTGTCCCTGGACAACTGAGTGCTCAGGGTCAAAGGCTGGACAGCTGCTGGGGATGCCTGCAGAAGGCAATGTCACACTGCGGGGAGCTCAGGGCAGAGGGGCCAGTGCCCAAGACACTGTCCCAGAAGTGAATGCTCTAAGCAGCTGAGTAGAAGGCACTTTGACTATATTTTGGATTTGGCATTGACCCTTGGGCCATTAAAGGATTTTTACAGCCAGGCAGGGGTGGGTACACTGGATGTTCCAGGAAATAGCAGGACCCAGGCCATAGAAACAAGAACTTGGTGATAGGTCCAGAAGGCAGGTGGCAGCCACAGGGTCTGTGACCAGGAAGTCAGGGAAGGGACTATGCTGGACGGTGGTGCCAGGCTACTGCCCAGAGCAGTGGGTGCTCCCTGAGCCCTGGGCCTTCCAGTGGAGAGACAGAATCATGTCTAGGGACAAGGACAGGGGAGAGGCAGTGAGAGCAGGATGCCCTTGAGTAGAGCACGGAGGTTCCAAAGGAGCGTGAGAGCTTGAGCAGGGGCTGAGCAATGCACAGCAGCAACTATGGAGGGAGAGAAACAGGCAGGTCTCGCCGGCCCGGCTCCCGAGGTGCACCTCCAGCCCGCTCTGGAATTTACCTGGGTCAGCGGGCCGTTTTCTTCCACCTAGTTCAGAGGCTTTGGGTTGGAGTCAAAGATCTACTTCCCCCTAAAGATTGTCTGTAATCTGTAAAGGTTACTCTGTCATTTCCTTGCCTGATATTATTTCTTGGGGCTATAAAATCTCCTTGGCTTGTTCTTTGACTCATATTTTAAAACACATTTTCCTCTTCAGCAAGTAATAGAATTATAACATCATAAATTTCATTTATACTAAAGTTCAGCATTATTACCTTGCCAGGATGTTAAAAAAAAAAAACTGACTCTTCCAAATGGCTCTGAATCTATCACTTTTTGCCTCTCCAGTTGCCCCAGAGACACATTTTCAAGATGAATGTCAGCTCTTTGAAAAGATGTTTTCACGAAGTAAAGTCCTTGCAATCTGCAATAGCTCTGGAGTAACTCAGATGGAGCTCAGGGAGAGGACCCAGGGCTCGCTCTTTTCTGTTCCTATAAATATTTTATTCTGGAATTTTTAAGTTCTGAAAAAGATAAATAGCTCCTACACTTAACTGTCCACACAAAGTCCATTTCCAGACGAGATGGTTAGAATTTCACTCATTTTCAACCCAAAGCTGAAGAGTAAAACTAATAATGCATATGTTAGGGAAAGACATTTTCAGATCATTTTAGCTTATAAATAAGCAACAAAAATATGAAAGACAGTCACCAATTCACGTCAGCCACGTACCAAGCCCGCTTTCATAAGGCTATTCATCACAGCCCAACGGTCTTTTTTGTTTGTTTTCCTATGACGAGATCTGAAAGGGTAATTTCATGTATCTTGTAGTGAGGATGTTGGCATCTGTGATTCTATGTTCTCAATTTAAGGAAATACAATACTTATATCATCACTTTCCCTTTGGTAAACACTCACCATGCTTGTTCGAACCAAAATCTTTAGCCTCTTCACTGACACCCCGAGAGCCAGGCAGTGACAATGTGCCTGTTTCAAAGTGTCCATGAGAGACTGCTGGTGAAATTCATTATTTATAAACTGCCAAACTGCTGCAAGAATGACCACGGAGATTAATAGGGTGGGTGATAATAGTTAATGCACAGTTGAGGCAGCTCTGTAAGATGCAGGGAAAGCCTGAACTTGAACCAGGGTCTGAGCGCCAGCCCTCCAGCTGGGCTGCAGGAACCCACGTCCTCCTGTTGCATGCCTGGAAGTCGCCACTTTGCCAAAGTCCTGCAGGTTCAGGTGGGTCCAGCCCGTCCCCACCCCAGGCAGAGCCCCCCCCTTCTGTGATCATTTTTCATGGCCTCACCCTTTCTCACAAAGCCACAGTGGACGTCCGGTGAAGGGGATGCCCAGCCCAGGATGCCGGACACGCCCATGAGGGGAGGCCAAGCCCCAAGACCCTTGGAGGCTGCTGATTGTCTAAACATCTAAATGGGCTACACTTCTCTCATTATTTATAAATTTTAATTTATAAATGAAAATGTTTAAATAGACAATGCAATTTGTTATCCCTTCCGAAAAGCTTGTCATTCATTACTTTGTAATAATCACCCTCAAATGTTGGTGAGGCCTGAGCCTGGGCGGCCGTGAGTCGGCCTGAGTTCAACTGATGGATCCTGCATGATTAAAGAACAGGCGTGCCACGCCCAGCCCTGTTACAGCTTCCGACACCTGCTCACAGGTGCACACTGAGGCCTGGGCATTGTCTCCACACCCACACTCCTCCTAGTGCCAGGTCAGGCTCTTGGCAAGACAGCGACTGATCCCACGGATCATGGCTGTCCATGTCCTGGACCACAGTGGCCTCAGGGCTGTGCCAGGGTGTGCCGATGTGGGGTTTGCAGGCCATGACCCTGTCTGCCTCTCAGCCATTCAACCCTCTCTTAAAGCACTTGGATAAAAACAGCCTTCTTCTCTCCTCCAGGGCATCTCGGCCGTGGAGTGAAGGAGGAACAGGCCATGGCCCAACTCCAGGACCCTGGAGAAGTAGTGAAGGTGCCAGGGAGCTGTGTTCTGAATGCTTGTGGCCCTCAGACCCCACAGGCTGAAATCCTTGTTCCCAGGAGGGACTCTAGAGGTTGTTTGGGAGGGTGGAAGAGTGTCCTTGTTAAAGGGCTCACTCTTCTCCCCTGTGTGAGGACACAGTGAGAAAGATACTTTCTGGGGCCCACACCAGACCTCAAACTGCCAGTGCCTTATGCCTTGACTTCCAGCTTCCAGAGCTGAGGGACAAGTTTCTGCCCAGAGCCCCCAGTGAGGCAGCAAAGCATTCAGGAGACAAGATCACTCTGAACAGGTTGGGAGCAACGACTTGGTCTTGTGTCTAAGGAATAGATTCTGACCCTGGAGCTGCTTGGTCAGTCTGGAAGGACACTCCCCTAGGCCCCCAGTCACCTTGACCCCAGGCCCTCCTGTGCTGTCTGGGGCTCAGAGAGTGACACCCAAAAGCCTGGCAGTGGGACTTGCTGGGGTCTCTACCCCTGTTTGGCTGCCCTCCAAAGGGAGGGGACATCCTTGCATGGCCAAGAAAAGTTCTTTCCAAAAGAAATGCAGCTAAGACCCCTCCCTGGGGAGCTCATTAAATCTGGGACAGATAAGCCAGAAGGGAGAAGACCTGGGGAGTCGTGGCCACTCCTGGATGGATATGGAGAGCTTTTGCCCACCAGCGTCCTGAGCACTAGGCCTGTGTGGACCCCATGCCCCTCGCCTAAGAAGTGGGCACATAAGCCCCAACCACCTGGTCCCCCATGGAGTTCATGTGTTGTGTGACTTCTGTGCACATGTGTGGCTAACAAGTTCACTATGATTTTGTCTTGTTGTCTGTTTTTTGTTATAGAGGTGTCAGTTGTGACCCCTTATAGTGGGGAGGGCTGGGGAGGAGCAGGGCCCTCACTCCACAGCACAGATGAACTTGGTGGCCGCAGTGTCATCTCTCAGGTGCCCAGCTGTGTGCAAACTCCCCTAGTACAGCCCCTGCCTGTGCAGAACAGGGAACCACGTTTCCCATGACCTCAGGTCCCACAGATGGAGGGCATGGCTGCAGGGTGGAGGAGACCAGGCCCCTTCACTGAAATACCTTCCAGAGTCTCAGGCGGCCCTGCTGCCTCACTGAGGGTCCAAAACTTGGTTTCTTCTTCTGAAACTGGGCCGAGGGCAGTCTGAGGCTGTCAGAGGGCTAAGTGAGGCACCCAGTGGGAAATGGTGTGACATCAGCATTGCAAAGGGCACTGCTAGTGGTTTGTTTCTTGTACTCATGCCTCACTGTGAAATGTGAATACTGTGTTCAGAAAACAGTGGGAGGAAAATTAACTGCAATGTATTCAGTGCAGAAAGTTGCACGTTGAATATATTATTTATAATAGTAATGGATGGAAAGATTGTGTTCCCATTTAGAAGACTAAAGCATTCTTAGAATCAATGCCAGGAGTGGCACCTTGTCATGTTCAATTTTAGGTAGAAAAATCACTTTCATGTTAAGCCTTTATTTTTATGAACTGGATCATTTTTGTGAACATTTTTGGCAGTTACATTAGAGATATTTTATGTTAGACTCTTTTCGGTCAAAAGCACAGGGATGCTTGTATCTCTCTGAAGAGATGCTACATATGACAGCATTTTTAATTTATAATTTATAAAATCTAGCAGAAAACCAACTTTACAGAATGTGGAGAAGAAATATGGCCACTTAGCAGACAGGTTTCTCTCTTGATTAGCATGAAAGTTTGGCTCTTCATATATGAGATGGAACAGTGAGGGCCTTTAGTAACAGGTGGCAGCGGTGAGGGGGAGCAACCTTGGTTATTCAGGTGCCTGGTCAGCCCCTGTATGTGTACACCCCTCCCCACTCCTTCCAGGGTGACCAAGGAGGGTATCCTGGTCTTTTGAATCATCTTTCCAAGTTAGCAATCTCTGCGCCTGGAAGTTTTTACCTAAATCAGTAAATTCAGACAGGTTGATGGTTTACCCTTAACTATACACTCCAGTGTTTTATTATTTTCTGGGGCGTGTGTCTGTGATGGGAGAGAGAAAGGATTTGGAAGTATCCAGCAGATTGGCAGAGGTGACGTGGAGGCAGGACAGTTCTGAGCCCTTGTGGGTTGGCTGCACCTCTCCCCAGCCTCCATCCCTCTGGGAGTCTTGGCAGCAGCCTGTAGTTGTCCCACCATGACCCAGGTTTAGTGACCAGGTTAGGAGGTTGGTGCAAGGACTTAAGCCACATCTAGCCTGTAGAATGGGGAGTAATATAGCAAATCATCTGACCTTCCAGCAAACTTGGTGCACCTGTCCTCTGTCCCCCACTGGTCTGAACCCAGCCTATTTGCAGGTGGTTTGCACTGGGACGTTCCGGGGATTTAGCAGTAATCTCTGCTTGCTCTACTGAGATGAAGCAGAAGTGTTTACATTTTCCTTTTGATATTCATTAGCTTAAAATTCACACATAAAAAAAATAACCTACCACTCATAATACACAAATATTTTTACTGATGAGATGTGACAAGTATTCTGCTCAGTTTGAAGACAAACTGGCAAAAAGCCCTTATACTGTAGTTTGAAAAAATGCAAGAACAGCCATAACCTTTCGTTATGTCACCGAGAGTGCTTACATAGGAACTGCAGGCAGCTCCAGCTGAGGCTACTGTGGTTAGTTAACTACAGCAAGAACTTGACATGACATTTCTCCAGAGAAGAGCTACAGATGGCTAAAAAGTGCTCCACAGATGCTGGACAATCCTGGTAATTGGAGGAGGGCTAAGACAAACCACCATGTGGTGCTGGACATCACTGACCATCAGGGGACAGCTAAGACAAACCATCAGGAGCTGGTGGACATCACTGACCATCAGGGGACAGCTAAGACAAACCACCATGCAGTGCTGGACATCACTGACCATCAAGGGAGGGCTAAGACAAACCATCAGGAGCTGCTGGACATCACTGACTATCAGGGGACAGCTAAGACAAACCACCGTGGGGTGCTGGACATCACTGACCATCAGGGGACGGCTAAGACAAACCATCAGGAGCTGGTGGACATCACTGACCATCAGGGGACAGCTAAGACAAACCCACCATGCAGTGCTGGACATCACTGACCATCAGGGGACAGCTAAGACAAACCACCAGGAGGTGCCGAACATCACTGACCATCAGGGGAGGGCTAAGACAAACCACCACGAAGTGCTGGACATCACTGACCATCAGGGGTGGGCTAAGACAAACCACTGTGAGGTACTTGGACATGAGTGATCTTTGGGGGAGGGCTAAGACACACCCGGGTGAGACACTGCTGCATTTCTCGTGTAACTGAATGTAAAAATGGTGTAGCTATTGTGGAAAACAGCTTAGTAGTTCCTTAAAAAGTTAAAATTGGATTTCCATACACCCACCAGTTCCAGTCTTAGGACTACAAATACAATAATCATAAACAAGGACACAGATTGATGTTTGCACAGGAACAAGGACTATGGCATGGCTCACAACAGCCGAAGGGTGAAATAATTTACTGTTCATTAACACATTGATGGATAAATAAAACATTGTATCTAAAATGAAATATTATTCAGCCATAAAAAAGAAGGAATTTCTGGTACCTGCTCCAACGTACTATGAAACGCCAGCTCAGTGGGGGGTCAAACAGAAGAGGCTGCTTTCTGTGTGGTCCCACTTGTGTGAGCATAACTCACAGAGAGGGAAGTAGAACAGAGGGGCCCAGGGCTAGTGTGGGGAAGGGAGAGGCAGGTGTGCTTCTGTCCTCTTACAATGAGCAGACTGAGAAGCACTTTAAGAAAACAATTCCGCTTACATAACAGCAAAAGCACAAAATACTTAGGAGAGAACTTAACCCAGGAGGCAAAGGACTTGTACATTGAAAACTACAAACCATTGTTGAAGGAGAATAATGAAGACAACAACAAATAAAACGATACCCCCAAGTTCGTGGTTTGAAAAGCTTTAGCTTTTTGGTACTACCCAAGGTGATTACAAATGCAATATGTTCCTCATCAAAATCCCAAACACATTTGTTGCGGAAATAGAAAAATGCATATGGAATGTCACGGGAGCTGAGTGGCCAAAAGAATCTTGAAGAAAAATCGGAGGTCTCACAATTCCTGATTTCAATACTGACTGCAAAGCCACAGTAATCAAAGCGCTGTGTTACTGGTATAAACAGAGACGTGCAGATGAAGGAACAGAATAGAGAACAGAGAGAGCCCACGTGCACAGGGCCACGCGTGCCAGGCTGCCGTCCCACCCGGTCTCCACTCAGTGGGGCATGGACAGACTTTTCACATGGTATTTGGAAAACCAGATATCCACGTGCAAATGAAGCAAGGCTCTTACCTTACACCTTATATATAAAGCAAACCTGAAATAGGTCAAAGACCTTAAATGTAAAAGTTAAAGTTTCAAAATAGCTGGAAGAATACTGAGGCAAGTCCCTCACGACACTGGGCTGGGAAGTGGTTTCTCCAACATGACACCAAAAGAAAACCCAAATAAACTATATTGCAACAAAATAGATGAATGTAGGGGAAGAGGACAGGAAGAAAACTTCTTGACACCCAGTGGTGTTGACATTTGGATAAGATGGGAAATGCACAGGAGACAAAAGCAGAGGGTGGTGCACAAACCAAAGATCTTCTCCCAGCAAAGGGGCGAGCTGGTGAGGGCACAAGGCACAGGATGGGAGGCGTTTCAACTACGCATCTGGTAGGGGGTTAATGCCCCAAACGTACGAGGAGCTCAACTCAATAGCAAGAAAACCATCCAAATGAAAAACAGGCAAAGAACCTGAACACACATTTCTCAAAAGGATACATACAAATGACCAACAGGTTTATGAGGGAAATGCAAATTAAAACTGCAGCGAGACATTGCCTCACACCTGATGGAATGGCCGTTCTCAAAAAGAGAAATAATCCCCAATGCTGGTGAGCGGTGGGGAAAGGGAACATCACACACTTGGTGGGAAGGTGGGTTGGTGCAGTCATCGTGGAAACAGTATGGAGGTTTCTAAAGAAATTAAAAATAGAGCTTAGACGTGACCCAGAAAGCCAGAAATAAAGTGAGTAAGTCAAAGATACAGTGACACACCCACATCCACAGCCAAGTTCACAATAGTCAAGAGACGGAAGCAACCCAAGTGTCCATCTATGAGTGAAAGACAGTCTTACACGCAGTAGAACACTACTCAGCTTTAACATCCTGTCATTTGCACGGATGAATCTGAGGACATTACGTTGAGAGAGATGAGCAAGAGACAGAAGCGGGAAGACTGCAGTCTCCTCTCACACAGAATACAAATAGTTACACTCAGAGAAGTGGAAGCAGAAAGGCGGCTGCTGGGGGCCGAGGGAGAGTCTGGAACAAGAGGTGTCAGGGAAAGTACGCAAGTCCAATTAAACAGGAGAAATAAGTTTGGGACTCTTACTGCACAGAATGGTGATTGTTTTACAATAAAGTGCTGTATACTTGAAATTTGCTAGGACAGTAGATCTTAAATGTCCTTAATGCCAGAAAGGTAAGTATGTGAGGTGATGGGCATGTGAATTAGCTTGGTTTAATACTTTACAATGTCTGTATATATCAGGTTACCACAGGGCACGCCACAATCATGTGCAGTTTTACTGGTTGGTTACACCTTAATAAAGCTCATGAAAGGAAACCCTGACACCTGCTCCAATGGGCATGAACGCCGCGGGCACCGTGCTATGTGCGCTAAGCCAGTCACAAAGGACATCCCCAGATGGCTCCACTCAGTGAGGTCCTGGGGCCATGGAATCCCTGGAGACAAAAGGTGGGACGGCAGGTGCTGGACAGGGGAAGTGGCACCAGTGAGGGTTTCAAGAGAGGGGTTTGGGGAGATGAAAAGATCTGAAGAAAGACGGTGGTGAAATTTGCATTACAGTGTGAAGGTAATTAACACCACTGGATTAATCACATACTAAACAATAGTAAAAATAAAAAAAAAATTGGTTATGGATTTTACCACAGTTAAGAAAAAAGCAAACAAATAACAACGGTTGTCATGTTCAAGGTAGTCCTGGCCTTTCAGAACACTTCACTCCACCCCATAGAAGCTGAGTGAGGGCAGGTGCTGGGCTAAGCCCCTCGGTGGGTTCCTCGCCTGTGGATCTGACATGAGGTGCTCCTTCCTTCCACAGAGTGAGGGGACATGAGCTGTCTCCACCTCAACACTGCTAAGTGTTACAGGGACTGGTATGTTTCTATTAAAATCCATAGCAAAGAGGCATATTTGGCCTTTGAGTTGAAATCCTATAGTATTTTAATTCTAAGACTACTATCATTTTGATACCCAGAACATAGATAGAGCCTATCCAGAATGATCTCTTCAAATTAAAAAAAAAAGGCAATTATGAAAATCAAGTAAGAGAGTACGTTGTTTGATCAGGTGACATAAATTATAAATGTAATTAGGTGGAAAGAAAAATAAAGCAGACCAGGCTCTGTCTGATGACCCACAGGCGAGCTGGAAGCTTTGGGTCTCTCACACAATGAACCCTGTCCCCAGAGGAGCCGCCCAGTTCCAGGGAACAGATTCCCATGTGTCCGTAAGTTATCTCAGTGGGACTCACAGAAACTGAGCATGTCTGCCCAGATTTCAGATTCTTAATATGTGCCCAAAGCATCTTAAATATGCATTTGGGTGAGGGGCGCTATGTTGGGAAAGCAAGAGCCTGCAGGCAAAGTTTCAGCTTATCCTAAAAGCTCTGGAGCTTGAAGATAGGGCGATGAGAGACTTTTCTTGGTTTTCCCCGGGCACAGACTGGCAGCCGCTCACTGCCAGGCATCAGCTCAGAGCATGGGCTCCTTCACCCACCTTAGTCCCCAAGACCAGGTTCAGAGAGGACCCCAAGCCAAGAGGTCAGCCCAGCTGGTCCGACCTGGCTCAACACCAGTGCTTCATGCTGGAGCCACTCAAGGGCCCTTTCTCTGTCTCCTTATAAAGTGTCTGAGCATCTCACCCCCAGGAAACCAGCAGCGGCTGCTGTGCAGACACACAGGACACAGCCTGGAGCTCACACTGAGAGTTGCCCCAGGCTCAGGTGCCAGACTGGTGGGAAGAAGCAGAACACAGACGCCTCCCAGGAAAGGTGGCAGCGAGGCAGGACTGGTCCTCAGTAGTCGTGGGCCCAAGTGTCTGTGGTCCTGAGGCTCTGTCCCTGCAGTTTACACCACACATCACCTGAGCTGTGACACATGTACGTTTGTCTCTTCCCTGATTCCTGAATGTCCAACTCGTGTCAACATCCCAAATCCGCAGGCAGGACCTGAGACACCCTGGACGCAGTGGATGTTTGGACGTGTTTTCCTAAAGTCAGAGTAAGGACGTGGCTTCACCAGCATCAGGCTGACACATGGAACTCAGCCAAGACCTAGGGACGGGACATTGTGTATCAGGGCCTGGGAACTGTGGGCTCTAGGTCCTGCCCAGAGATTGGAAACATGACCGAACAGCATGCCCACCTGGTGCCCTGCACATTCACGGGACAGGCAAAGGGAGACTCACAGTTGGCGAGCCCTTGAGACGCTGGCGATGGCCCATCCGGTGGACTCCTCACTACATGTTCAGGCCTCAACCTGAGACCACGAGGCTGCCCAGCCAGAAAGTCCCTTGCTGAGGCAGAGGACAAACGCCATCACCCCAGCCGCTGCCCCCTCTAGGTGGGGTGTGGAGGGCAGCTCAGGCTGAGTCCTCCAGAGGTGCCCAGAGCTCCTAAGGCTTGTCTCAGTCTGGCCATTGGCCTGGCAAGGAACACCCCAAGGCTGAGGGACCAGGGGCTGAGCCATCCATAGGAGCCACTTCCTATGTCTCCCATCCCCCAAAGAGTAACAAAGTTATGGAGACAGACAGAGGGGCCGTGTGAGAAACAGAGACAGGAGACAGAGACTCACAGAAACAGAGATGGCCACGAACTCGTGGGTGCCACCTGGTGCCAAGTCCAGGTGTCTTCAAAACCGTCTGGTAATCCATATGAAGTGGTATAATTTCTCCTGGGGCCAATTCAAGTTTAAATAGCTGAAATAGCTGAAGAGTGAGGAGCCTGCCGTGTAAGTCCAGCCACACTACCCAGTCACCCGGGACTCCTCCTCAGGACAGGAGCCCGGGGCCACCTCACCCGGTTCTGGATCTGGATCCCGCTCCTTGGGCCCCAAATCTCCCACTTCCTACCTCGGAGCTGCTGAGATGTTCTGACGTATTCTTTGGGGGCAATCTCTCCCCACAGACTTGCCCTGCTGTGGGGATGTCTGTGAAGCAGACACACATGGGCAGAAGAAAGTAACAGGTTCAGGGAGCTGGAACAGAGTGTAAGCGACTGGGCGAGCCACCCTGAAATCCCAGCGAACGAAGGAAAACACACTTGCTGCTGCCACGGCCTGGAGAAGAGACGCCACCGACTGCACGCTCCTGTGAGTCTGGACACTGTGTTCTGGATGTGCATGACAGACTTGGCCCAAACATAGATGCTGTCCGACTGCCTGAACGAAGCCACCTTGTTTTCCTGGGATGAATCAACTTACTTGCAGAGATTATTATATTAAAACAAAAACACAGAGAAAGAATGGACTAAGGAAAGAAAGGAAGAAAGAAGAGAGATATAAAGCCTTTGTTTTTGTTCTAGCTTCTGTAAGACTATGTTTTAAAAAATAATGTCAGATCTATGTGGGAGGAGCTCTGTGTTTCCTGCCATCTACTAACTCATCCCTGTCATAGCCACCTGTGCTAGAAGTGTCCAGTCACCAGAGGTCTCTGAGCACGGAGATGGGCAGCCCCTGCTTGGCGACTGTGTCTGCCTGCCTTGGCCTGCCCTGCGCTCTCCAGGCTCTCTGGACAGTCTTCTCGGCCCACCAGCCAGTGCAATTGGTAACCCAAACCTTGGTGCTGATGCCCTTTGCTGAGCTTCAGTTTCAGAAACATCCCAAATTGCTTCCAGCTCTCCAGGCCTTGGACGGGGTCCAATGCACATGCGCCCTCAAAATCGTTTGTGTCTACCACCTCGGCTGAGTCACTGATGGCAGAGGAGGCATGTCCAGCGGGGTTTGTTCTGCCAGATCATAGGATGTGAAGCCACAGGCAGTTGTGCCCACCAAGGACATCGTGGCTCTTGTGAAGTGATCCTGACTTGCATCCATTGCCTGGCTGTGGCAAGGATGTTGATGTGGGACATCAGAAATGTTTATATCAGCCGTTGGTCAAAGCATTTCATTTCAATGATAACAGGAACTATTTTCCTGAAAACCTGATATAACCTATGTGAATGTATTTGGAAGTTCTTCCAATACTAACTTGCTATTTCTTTGTCACCCTGGGTAGAATGCCATGGCGTAATAGCTCACAGCAACCTCAAACTCCTGGGCTCGAGTGATCTTCTTGCCTCCACCTCCTGAGTATCTGGGACTACAGGTGCCCACCACAACACGTCGCTGTTTTTAGAGATGGGGTCTCACTCTTGCTCAAGCTGGTCCTAAACTCCTGAGTTCAAGCGGTTCCCCCACCTCAGCGTCCCAGAGTGCTGTAAGCCACCGCACCCAGCCCTCTTCATTAATTTTTCACATCTACAACGCATTCATTAGGTACACATCAGGACTGAACCTTGCGCTGAAGATAAGAAGCTAAAACACAAATGCCCCTAAGAGGCTCAGTTCAGGGGCAGAAAAGAAACTGTAATGAAACATAAAAGTGAGCGGTTCCCACAGAAGCAGGATGGGCCCAGCTGGAAGCTGGCATGACGAGGTCAGACCCCACACACCCTAACCCCCACCACCTCTCCCAGGATCTGACCCTGATCACGCTAGCCATACAGCCCATCAGACCAGGACAGTGGCCAGTCCTTCATTTAACACAATTGTTACTCTGCACTTTTTTTTTTAATGGGAAAATGAAGAAAAACAAATGTTTTATTTAAAAAATACTACCATCTCAAATTTTCAGAGGTCAGAATCATTACAGAGTCAGCCCAAGTTCTTGAATTGTGTATCATCATTTCCTCAAATAATGCACTGTGAGGATAAGGGTCCTCTCTCAGCTGCTGGAGCCTCAGAGTCCCTCCCTCCCTCACACTGAAGAAGAAACTCAAGCATGTCCGTCCTGTAGTAATTACTAAGGCAGGTCTCTGCTGGAATAATCCAGAAGACTTTCAACAAATACTGAAGAAAAATTGCTTACTTGTCATCACTCATTTACCTTGAAAATTCTTCTAATAGGAACATTGTTTTCTCTGAAACTCCAAGTTAGCTGATATAGTAAGGTAACGAAATGTTCCTGGCTACTTATTAAAAGAAGATATTGCTCATATCCCATATTTGCAGCTGCTTTGATTCCAGAATCAGGATTCTGCACTCTGTGCAAGGCATGTTAATACCCCAAGAATTTTCCTGGATTTCTGGGTCATCGTGTTCGGACTTCTTCATTATCTCACATGCCTTAGTAAATGCAGAATCTCAGCTTGTGAGATAGTGCTGTGATCATGTGCTCTGCACTTATACTCATCCACACCTGTGTTTTCCAGTCATGGGATAACGTGGACAGTATTTTGTCCTCATTATTTTGGTTAAGCCTCAGGGCCCTGCATTTGCACTGACTCCTGGAGGGGACCCAGTCAGGTGCTCCCAGGTCCTTATTTCACTGCAGTTAGTAAAGGTCTCTGCCCTCTCCCCAACCCTGTCCCTACCCCCAACTCCTTCTCCCTCCTCCTAAACCCATCCCTCCTCCCAGCCACCTCTCCCTCTCCCCAACCCTCTTGTCCCTCCCCCCACTCGCTTCCCTGTCTCCGAGGGGGGGGGGTTCACAGACAAACTGAAGTGAGACCTTCCAGTCTGGGCTCCTTCCTTCCTGTGTTTCACACTTACTATGGTGAGACTTTCCAGTCTGGGCTCCTTCCTTCCTGTGTCTCATGCTCACTGAGGTGAGACCTTTCGGTCTGGGCTCCTTCCTTCCTGTGTCTCAGGTTCACTCAGGTGAGACCTTCAGGTCTGGGCTCCTTCCTTCCTGTGTCTCAGGCTCACTGAGGTGAGACCTTCCGGTCTGGGCTCCTTCCTTCCTGTGTCTCAGGCTCACTCAGGTGAGACCTTCAGGTCTGGTCTCCTTCCTTCCTGTGTTTCACACTCACTGAGATGAGACCTTCCAATCTGGGCTCCTTTCTTCCTGTGTTTCACACTCACTGAGGTGAGACTTTCCGGTCTGGGCTCCTTCCTTCCTGTGTCTCATGCTCACTGAGGTGAGACCTTCCTGTCTGGGCTCCTTCCTTCCTGTGTCTCATGCTCACTGAGGTGAGACCTTATGGTCTGGGCTCCTTCCTTCCTGTGTTTCACACTTACTATGGTGAGACTTTCCAGTCTGGGCTCCTTCCTTCCTGTGTCTCAGGCT